>ML677332.1:60769284-60903627 GCA_007922305.1 Dermatemys mawii
TGTGTGTGTGGTTGTGTGTGTGTGTGTGTGTGTGTGTGTGTGTGTTCCCTCTATGTGCTGACCCAGCTCTGCAGATCTCGATAATATTACCCAGAAAGACCAGACTCAGTTCGGTGGTGAAGGCGTTCGGCCATCTTGATTGTTGACAAAGACCAGTACTAGTGCCCTGGCTCAATGGTTACATGACAATGGACTAGCTCAGTCAGCAGCTGGACTTTCTGCTGCCTCTTACGCCAGACAAAGATGTCCCTCGTGTGATTTCTCTTTTATACATTGATACAAACAAGTTATATATTACCCTATTAGTTAGTTACCAGCCAACACCTTGTACCTGCTGATGCAAACAAAACATTTCTATTCATTATTCTGTCATCCTGACCTTACCTTAAGATGGGTCACCATGTCCCTGTACCATTCTCAAGGAGGCTATTTATACCATAACTCCATGTTGGGGTAGGCCTGTGCTAACCTTCTGGAATGTGTTTACATGAATACCCAGTGCCTAGTGTTTCTTGGGAGTGCCTGTGTTTTAGCAACACTAGCAATACTATTGCCAAGTTCATGTATCAGACAGTGAACTTGTAAGCATCTGCTTTGACACAGAGCCTGACTTTGGTTCAGGACTCAGGTCTTGCACCAGTGTTCCAGGCTCTCTCTCTCTCTCTCTCCTACAGTGGTTAGCAGGATTCTAGGCAGCCAATCATGGGCAATGCTTGTACTGTGCTCACGGACAGCAGATATAATAGGCTAGAGGAGGCTAAGCTTCCCTTAGCACAGCCACTGATGCCCCTGTCACCAGAAACCTGGAGAGTGGTGGCTCCGCCTCTTCCCCTCCCTTTTGGGAGTGGGCTTCTGCTGGAAGATTTTGCTTAGTTATTATGCGCCATGCAGGTTCCTGGGCGGCTGAGGAGACAGTATCTGCTACTCAGCTTCCCAGGATCCCTGGACTCCCCAGGAAGATTACCCATCAACCCAGGAAGCTAAGTAGCAAATACTGCCTCCTCCGCTGCCTGGAAACCTGCATGGTGCATGTAAAAGTTCAGCGTTCTACGCCCACTGCTGACTGGCTGCTCCTCTTTAGCACTTCACCCCTCTCCCTTGAGGTCCCCCTCACTGCTCACCAAGTATGTCCCTCCTCTCCTTCCCCACCTCCTCGCTTGCCCCCGCCCTTGAGTGGGAAATGGCGAGAGGAGAGGAGGGACACTCATGGTGAGTGGCAGTGGCGAGGCTGAGCAGGAAGGTTGGGGGAAGGAGAAGAGGGATGCACGTGATTAGTGGCGGTGGGTGGAGGGCTGAGTGCAAAGGAGGGGGAAGGAGAGGAGGGACATACACGGTGGTCGGGGGCTGAGCGGGAAGGAGAGGAGGGACGTACACGGTGGTGGGGGGCTGAGCGGGAAGGAGAGGAGGGAACTCAGAGTCCTCCTCATCTAGTGTCTTGTCTCCAGTAGTTGGGGATTTTGGGACAGAAGGTCCTGTCTAGCTGCTGGATACGCCTTTTTATCCAAAGTCCTTCCTTTCTCTGTTGGCCTCTGGAGAATTCAGATTGAACCAGTATAGACAAGCCTCTTCAGCACAGGCGCTGGAACTAGGGGTTTGCGGGGTGCAGCAGCAGCCCCTGGTTTGAAGTGGTTTCCACCATATTCATGGTTTACAGTTTGGTTCAATGGTTCTCAGCACCCCCATATACAAATTGTTCCAGCACCCCTGCTCTTGAAGAGGTAGTACCATTCTGGAGGTGTTACAGCTTGAATGAATTTACCTAATCACCTTGCACCATTCGTAGTTCCTGGAGAGGCTGTGGTCCTCTGTGGAACTACCTACAATCCCTGGTCCACAACGATACATACATTTAATATAGTAACATTACCCACATATATTGCAGGAAATTGGCATACTTGTTGCAATGATTTCTTTCCTTCTCCCAGTAGCATCTCTGGAGATACCAAAGCAACTCTCCTATTTTCCCCAGTTTTATATGGCTACCTTTGAGACCTCACATTGCCCCCCCAGAGTCTGGGCAGGATTACCCAGAAGAATGATTCATCATACAGGGAGATGGTCTAGTGCAGGGGTCTCCAAACTACGGCCCGGGGGCCAGATCCGGCCCGCGGCATCTTTTTGTTCAGCCCCCAAAACGAGCAGGCACGTGGACAAGCCACTGCTGCTGCTGGTGGCCCCATGTACGGAGGGGTGAGTGCCCCTGCGGTGGGGCTGGAGGAGCAAAGGGGGGGTGGGTCGTGGCAGTGGCCAGAGGAGCAAAGGGGTGGGGGGGCGTGGCAGCGGCCTGTGAAGCCCCTTCAAAAATCTAATAAGGACCTCATCTCAAAAAGTTTGGAGACCCCTGGTCTAGTGGTCTGAACAAGAGTAGGACCCCAGCAACCCTTCAGTACTAAAAATGGCTCAGATATTGGCCTAGTTGCTAGGATTCAAGGGTCCCAGTTGGACTCCCAGACCTTTGGCCACTGAGATTTGAGATGTTAAACAGATTCCATGCCATCAACATGCACAGCTCTGCAGAGAACAAAGGGAACTTTAGTCTTGCCCAGGCAAGGAGCTGACAATCTGATCAGGTGAACATACAATTCAGGCAAACAATGCACTTTGGGGAGCTGAAGGAGGAAGCAGCACTGGTTGGTGCAGAGGGTCTTTTACATTGATACAAACACCACTTGGAGTTAATCAAAAATGGGAAGTTTGATACAAGTGTTATAGAGAGAGGAGGATGCAAGACGCACTGGGACAGGGATGGAGCTGCTGACATAAAGGCGCACTTTGCAGGTGTTCCAATGATTGCAAAGGAAGCCTTCAAAATGTGAAATGTTGTAAACCAATGCAGTGATCACTGCCCAAGTCCAAAGGCAGCCTGAAGTGACAGCTCTGAGAGAGGCATGATATGCCATCTTATCGCAGTTGAATGTTAACACTGAAGCCTAATGACAACAAAGTTGATCTTGAAGTTGATGTTGCTGTAGAAGGAGAAATGAAGCCAGTGGAGGAATTTGAAGAGGGAAAAAGAGGTAATTAGAGCATCAGACTAAATAGATAATTTTCTCAGCAGCATTTTGGATAGACTGAAAGCTGGGAGAGGAGAGAGAAAGAGAAGCAAAAGAAAAGGAGGTTGCAGTAGTCAACACAAGAGATGATCAGGTCCTGGATGTGATCTGGGGTGGTGAGAATGAAAGGGGGCTGGAATTTGGAGATGTAGGAGAAAGACAGGAGAGGCACAGGGACACTGTTGATTGCTTTGTTGAAGCTTGTTTAGGATCTGGGGAACAATCCCCAGGACCATTGGGAGGGGTCATTTCAGGGAGGCTCCTTTCTGAAGATGTGGCCATTTCCTTCCCAGGCTGATAAATAAATACAGATTCATTAGTTGCTCTTTGTGGAAGAAGCATCCTAAGCAATAGCAATGAGGCCATGATTATAATGGGAAGCTGGATGACTTGCCCATAATCTCACCATGGTCACATAGAGCAGTTTTATGGCTATAGACTGGCCACAAAAAAATTGAGGCTGGAAATTAGAAGGAAATGTCGAACTATCAGAGGAGTGAGATTCTGGAATAACCTCCCAATCAGAGTCATGGGGGCAAACAGAGTAGTTTTAAGATGAGGCTTGATAAATTTGTGAACAGGATCATGAGAAAATTTGCCTGCAAAAGCAGAGGGCTGGACTTGATGACCTAGGAGGCCACTTCCAGTCCTATGTTCCGCACACAGAGGAAACGTCTTTGAATAAGCCATGGAGCACAATCAGCACTGTCTCTTCCATGTGTGCCAACTGACATGAAGGGCAGTGCTCAGGACAGTCCTAGTGGAAAACCCCAGGACAGTTGACTTTAATTAGCCCTCTCGGTGGAAGGCTCAGTAGAGAAACCACTGTTTGAATGGGGTCTGGAGAAGTAACTCCCCTTTCTCACGCAGCGATGGTCCATCCAGGCCAGGACAGAGGCTCAAAGGGGCAGTTCCCCTCACCACAGAGGACCTGGAACTAGGGGACCCTGGCTTGAAGTGGTTTCCCATCATATACAGGATTTACAGTTTGGTTCAATGGCTCTCAGAGCCGCCATATACAAATTGTTCCAGTGCCCAGCCACTACTCATGCTATCCCAGAAACAGAACACCTGCCTCCAGCACTGTTACTTTGGCACCTTTAACCAGCACTACTACTTCCAGTTTTAATTAAAAGCAAATACTTTTTCTTCTGCAACAGCTTTTCTTTACCAAGCCACCAGCTTAGAAAGACAGGAATCTGCAGCGGGGTTGGTGGTGGGAGACGGGGCGAGCTCAAGGATAGAGAACATTTGAAACCCGGAGATGACACCTGCTCATGTAATTGTCAGCAGCGAGGCCTCAGGAGGAGTTTCACTTGGCATTGGTCTCACCTGCACACAAAGCAGCCTCTCCCCTTGCAGCTATTCTACTGTCAGAGGAATTCCTTGCTGCTTTGGCACTGGAGGTGCTGTCAGCACACCGAGGATCTGCAGGGGATTTTAAAATAAAAAAACCAAAACATATTGCTTGTTCAAATCTTTGGTGAGCCTTCAGGCATGTCAAATCACCAAGGGAACCATCCAAGAGGTCAGCGCACTCCACAGGCTTCCACAGCCTTTGCACCTTCTATGATGTCAGCCAAACCCCTTGGCTCATTTCTAATGTCTTAGAGCTCAGTCCTGCTGTAAAATCCTCTCAGGTTTCTGCAATGGATCAACCAGGGTAGGGCAGAGGTTCTGGGAGAGAACAGATCCATCACAGACACCAGTTTATACCATAGTTAGGCAAGGGGAATGTCCAGTCAGTCTCATTGACCTGTATTGGGCAGGCAGATGGACACTGCACAGCAGGCATGTTTTGTGCTTCAGACAAAAGCAATCTAATAGTAATCCATTCCTTTAGACTAAGAATAATCCATTCCTACTAATAGTAATCTTTTCAGCCTCTTCAACCCAAGCATCTCAAATTAATTTATAAACACTAAAAATCCCTCTTGTGAAGATTCATCCATGTTTACCAGAAGGGGAAACCGGAAGCACAAAAGTGACTTGCTCACAGTCATACAGTAAAGACTATAGAAGAACTAGGAATAACCCCAGTAAATGCTGACTTCCAGTCCTGTGCTCAGATCACCAAACTATCCTTTCTCCCCATCGAGGACCTGGATCTGGCTGGCCTAGGTACCGACTCCACTTTGCCCATTATGCTGTGACACTTTTAGTGTTCATCTCCGTTGCAGCACTTTCCAAGTAATTTAAACAATCTCCCTCCAGACTACTACTCGTTTCAAATTCAACATCTGCAGGTCTCATGAATAATGCAGTTCTGATCAAACTTCTCCAGGCTCTCAGCTCACCTTAGTGACTGATTCCTGGGCTAATTCACCCCTTTCTTCCCCCGCTGCCTGGTCCCCGATCTCTCTATTATAGCCAGAGGTGCAAGTAAGCTGGTGCTCCATACTGGGGTGGCCTGGCTTCCCCAGGCGGCAATTTAAAGGGCCTGGGGCTCCAGGTCCTTTAAATTGCCGCCAGAGCCCCACTGCCGGATCCCTGGGGTAGTGGCTGTGGGACTCCGGGGGCTATTTAAAAGGTCCAGTGCTCCTGCTGCCTCCACCACCCCGGCCCTTTAAATAGCTGCCAGAGCCCTGCCGCCGCTCCAGCAGCTATTTAAAGGGGCCAGGGCGGTAGAGGCAGGGAAGCCCTGGGCCCTTTAAATAGCCGCCGGAGCCCTGATAGCAGCAGCAGCTGGGGGCTCCGGCAACTATTTAAAGGGCCGGGGCAGTAGCTGCGCCCTGGGCCCTTTAAACCGCTTCTGCAGCCCCCAGCTGCTGCTACCCCGGCAGGGGTAAGGGGGGCACTTACCAGTATAGAGTGGGCCAGGGCTGGCTCTTACTCACAGCCCCGCCCTTTCTGCCTGAGGCCCCACCCCTACTGGGGGCCAGAGCCGGCCCCAACCCAGCCCCTATTTTTACTATCACCCCTGGTTATAGCTGAACACAGTGACAGCTGCCCTCCCTTTCCCCCACATCCTCAGGTGGGAAGAGAGCACGTGAAATGTTCCTACAACTCATCCCTGCTCCCCCCCCCATGTGGCACAGCTCAGTAGCAAGGCCAATCACAAATCCAGTTGCATAACAAGAAGGGAAAGAGACGTGGCGGGGAATAATCTTGCACGTAAATGGTGAGGGCAACAGCTACAGCGTTCTTTGCCTGCCATCGTGCCTGTGGGGAGACACAGGGCGGCGATGATGACATTGAAGATTTGAGACACAGCAGGAGATTAAAATCAGAACAAAAAAGAAAAGTGTCCAGAGACTTTCTCTTGCTGCTGAATATCCAGAGATTCTTCCTATGTCTCACAGGACTCCAATACGAAGTTTATATAAACAAACAGCTGAGAAAAATCCAAGGATGACAGCCCATGAGCCTGCCAGAGAATCCAAAGGGGACTGAGTGTAAAGCCTTCAGTTTCTTCAGACACTGGGAAGGCAGCTGTCTGGCCAGTTCAGCATTATCGCTAGACTCCACACACACAACAAGCCTTAGCTACCTCATTATTCACTTCATGCCTCAGTTCTATGCACTATCACAGTTATAATCAATTATCTCTGCCCCTGTTATCAGTGCATGGTCTTTGAGAAAGTAACTACAAACACCGATTTTTAAGCCTCCCTACCTTGTATCAGAAGCAATCCCAACTCCCAGGGATTCCAGCTGCTTACATTAGGGCTCAAATTGGCACTTCATTGCTTTCATTACCCACTGGCCCATCCCAATTATTTCTCACTCAGCCAAAGCTTGAGGAAAATTCTCTTTTCTCATGCACTTCCCAAAGGAGCCTCCTCAGTAGTTTCCCTTATATCTTTTACCCATTTCAAAAGCACTGATATAACCTTTCGCTGAAATGCTCATAGAAATGCTTTTTCTGATCCAAGTTCTGTCTATCCTCATCCTTATTCTTATTGCTGCCAAGGCATCTCCCTCAATCACCCAAAGTATTTCAATTGCATTTCATGAGGCTGGCTTTGCTCCACCTGTCAAATAAATCTTATGTGATTGACGGCATTCATTCCTCTACTGTAGAGCTATGTCAATATGGTAGCCCCTTTCCTTTAGCACTAGGCTTTTGTTTTCTGAATTCAACCTTGAGTATTACTTCTAGATACAGGATTTCCCCTTCACTTTTTGGGTGCTTTTTCACTTTGTCTGGTTCAGCCACCTCAGTTCCTGGCTCCAACAGGAACTACATACTGCTACTTCATGAGAAGACATCCGCAAACCCCAGAAACAAAAGGCAGAACAGTTCAATGCACATTTATGTTCTGCTTTTGGAAAGAAGCAGGATGATGCACTCTTATCACATGAGTATGATGAAATACAGTCCATTAATAACTAAGAAAAATGTTAAACAGCATCTGCTAGGGATAAACATTTCTAAATTAGCAGGTCCAGATAACTTGCACCCAAGAGCCCTAGAAGAGTAAGCTGAGGAGATCACTTTTTCTCTTACATTAATTTTTAATAGATCTTGGTGTACTGGGGAAATTCCAGAGGACTGAAAGAGTGTCAATGTGCTAATATTCAAAAAGAGCAAACAGGATTACCTGAATAGTTATAGGCTGGTTAGCCTGATATCAGTCCTGCACAAAACAATGGAACAGTTGATATGAGATTCAATTAATAAAGAATTAAAAAGGATGAGAATATAATTAATGCCAGCCAACATGGGTTTATGGAAAATAGTGTGACAGATATGGCAATTTCCTGGACAATTCTTACTAAATTATTTCAAGTATCTTAGAAATTTATTGTTTTAAAAATGTATAATTATGGCATTGTAAATAACGTCTTTAAGGGAGAAACAGGACTAAAGTAAATCCTGGGAAGTATTACAAGCTTCAACAGACTCTTTTAAAACAAATAGCCAAACAAGATTGAACTTTTAGTTGAGTGGATTTTCTAAGAAATACTTGGAAGGAGAGGAATTCAAATTACCCACCTCCAGACACATCCTTTTGAAGTTATGCCTTGAGGAGATCAAACACCAAAACTGGATAAAAGAGTAATTCAGATTCATGGCTGTGCTTGTTCTGAGCCACAGTAGCTATGAACTTGTAGCTACAAGAAATAAAAACCTTTGAGGGATTTGAAGATCTGCTCCCCTGCCAGAGCCCTTCTGGGAGTTTGGGTGACCTCTGGTAAGCTTGTTAGCATGTGTGTAGGTTCTTTTATTGTTCTGAATATTTTCTGTGTAACGCTTTCATCTTAAGAATAAATGTGCTTGCTTGGAAAGCACTGTGTAGTAACTGAACTGTGGCAATTATGCTGTTTAGAGTCCGAAGAGAAAAGCAAAACAGGCCTGCTGAGGCAGTTGGATTTTCTCAGGACTTCATAGTGTAAGCAGGGAACTGTACAGTCAGATCAGGAAAGAGAGAGGAGATGCATGGGAGGAAACTCAAAGAGCTTGGCTTATTTAGCCTAACTAAAAGAAGGCTGAGGGGAGATATGACTGCTCTCTATAAATACATCAGAATGATAAATACCTGGGAGGGAAAGGAGTTATTTAAGCACCAATGTGGACACAAGAACAAATTGATATAAACTGGCCATCAACAAGTTTAGCCTTGAAATCAGGTTTCTAACCATCAGAGCGAAGTTCTGGAATAACCTTCCAAGGGAGCAGTGGGGGCAAAAAGCCTAACTGGCTTCAAGACCGAGCTTGATAAATTTATGGAAGAGATGATAGGCTAAATGTCATTGTAGGCAGTGTCAGCGTATCTGTGACTGCTAGCAGCAAATATCTCTGGGACATTAGCTGGGGAGGGCTCTGAATTACTATAGAGAATTATTTCCCAGGTGTCTGTCTGGTGTCTGTCTTGCCCACAGGCTCAGGGTCTAACTGATCACCATATTTGGGGTCAGGAAGGAATTTTCCTCTGCGTCAGATTGGCAGAGACCCTAGGGATATTCACCTTCCTCTGCAGCATGGGGCACGGATCACTTACAGGTTTAAACTAGTGTAAACAGTGGATTCTCTGTAACTTGAAGTCTTTAAATCATGATTTGAGGACTTCAGTAATTTAGCCAGAGGTTAGAGGTCTATTACAGGAGTAGGTGGGTGAAGATCTGTGTCGTGCAATGTGCAGAAAGTCAAATTAGATGGTCCCTTCTGACCTCAAAGTCTATGTTTCCGCCCAAGAGGAGTGACGGTTGGGGATCCAGAAGCCTAAGAGTGGATGCCCTTGATGGACCACAAGGGGGAACTGCAGGTTCAGTTGCCCTAAACTGTGATGTATAGGTCTTTTCAACAAACCTGATTTCATTTTTTTTATATGATCACAAATTTGCTTGATAAAGAGAACTAAGTAGATGTAACAGACTTATACTTTTGTAAGGCTTTTGATTTAGTACCAGGCTATATTCTGATGAAAAAATTACTACATAAAATCAATAAAGTTAAATGGATTATGAACAGATCTTGTTAAGTAATTGTCAATGGGCAGGGAGGTTCTAATGGGGTTCAAGGCCTGGTGCAATTCAATATTTTTCTCAATGATCAGTAATTCAATATAAAATCAGTGCTGATAAAACTTTGTGGATGACATCAAAATTGATGGACTGGTAAATAATGAGGACAGGGCAGATGTAGAGGGATTTGGATATTTTGGTAGACTGGGCACACACAAACAAAATTGTGTTTGAATACAGCCAAATGTAAAGTCATACATCTAGGAATAAAGAATGCAGGGTGTACCTACAGAATGGGGGAATGTACCCTGGAAAGCAGTGACTCTGAAAAGGACTTAGGGGTCATAGTAGACAGACAACTGCTGCTACTGCTGTGACAAAAAGAGCAATGTGATCCTTGGATGTATAAACAAGGCAGTTGTCAGCAATCCCTTGGGTGATGCAGGATGATTGTCTTCCCACAAAATGGGATTAGTGTGCATAGGAGCAGGGAGGTGATTTTATTTTTGTATATGGCTGTAAGAGATTGGTGCCTGTCTATAGTGCCCTCTTCCGGCTGGACCCTGGCTTCCTCTTGCTAAGCCAGCACCTTCCCTGGGGAAATTCTGCCTGGAACCTTCCCACAGAGTCCAGGGAAGGTAGTTACCTTGAGGGTCAATTGTTGTGTTTTGTTTTTTTTTATTTCTGCGAGTAGTTCCTCTCAGAGTAGCTCCACATTCTGGCAGGTATTGCAGCTCCCCATCTCCATTTTCTGCTCCTCCTTTCATGAGATTCAGCCAGTTAAGCTGCAGGTCTTCTCCCAGGTGCAGTGGGTGGGGCTAATCAGCCAGCCAGCTGCTGACCTCTGACCGCAGTCAAATGGTATCCCTTACCTTCACAATGGCATTGGTGACACCAGTGCTGGAATACTACATACAGTTCTGGTGTCCATATTTTTGAAAGGATGTTGAAAAATTGGAGAAGGTGCAAAAAAGAGCCACGTACACAAAGTGATTTTAGGGCTGGACAAAATGTCTTACCGTAAGAAACATCTGTTTAGCTTATCAAAAAGAAGACTGAGAAGTCACTTGATGACAGTGTATATGTACCTTTCATGGGGAGGAAATATGAGATACTGCGGAGTTCTTTAATCTAGCAGGGAAAAACATAACAAGAACCAAGGGCTAGAAGTTGAAGCCAGGCAAATTCAAATTGGAAATAAGGCACATTTTCAATAGTGAGGTTCATTAACCATGGAATAAAACTACCCAGGGAAGTGGTGGATTTTCCATCTATTGAGATCTTCAAATCATGATGTCACTCTTGATTATATGCTTTAGCCAAACACAAGTTGCTGGGTTCAATACAGGGATAACTGGCTGAAATGTAATGACCTGTGCTACACAGGAGATCAGCCTAGATGATCTAATGGTGCCTTCTGGTCTTAAAAATGTATGAATCCACTATTTCTCTCTCCCGCCTCACCCCCAAACTGCGGCCATCATCTCCGTCCTCCACTCAAATTTCGTATACCCACTTACTGTCAAAATAGCAGCTATTTGACTCGTCCAACTATTTTTTGCCTCCCACATTTCACAAGACTGTAAATCTTCCTCTTGCCCCTCCCCATACTGCTAACGTCAGTCACCCTCTGAAGGAAATCCTCAAACGTTATTATTCTTAGTATTACTGGAGGCCATTGTGCTAAGTACTGTACAGATGCCTCCTCTTTTTTCATTCTCACCACGCTAATTCCCCAAATCTTCCCAACTTCAGCCATTTATCTCATTTGTATCCAGGAAACACATCAGCCACTTCCAACCACTAAAGCCTTTGTTCCTCTCTTAAGCTTTGGAATCCCTTAATAAATCTCCTTCCTAGTCTTTGATATTATACCATACGTAAAACGAATACAGTGAATACGAGCCTCATATTCAGTTTAGAAATGAGAATTATTAAAATCTTATTTATCTGACCCACCCAATTTCTAAAGCTCTGTTCCATATGAAACTATTAAGAATTTCCCTTTTTATTACACAGGATCCTGACATAGGCCTATCCCACAGCAGGGGCTTGCATTTATAATGAATTTTGTATTGTTTTTTTGTCATGTGGACCAATACCCACAGGGAACAAGGTTTAATCATTGGGCATCTCTGCTAGAACAGATTATGTGCCTGAGCCTTTCCCAGCTGAGACTCATAGGTAACCAATCAGGAGTCTGATGGCTACACCTAACTGGCATAACAGAGCATATTACACATATTACACCTGGTCTCATATTTTATACGAAGGTATGATCTGTGAAGACTGACAGTGTTAGCAAGCAATGCTTCATATTAATCCAAATGGCTCTTCTTCATGTCCATGGGCACTATACTTACACATATTCACCATTTAGACTGAGGTGAAGAAATGCTTGCTGGGACTTGTAGCCCTTCCATATTAAAACTGAGGGTGGCCATAGGTTGCATTGCACAGCACCATGGCACCACTGAAACTGGTCTAGCCTCTATTTTGTAACAGACTTATTTAAACTTCACGCCACAGCTTTACATCTGTGTAAGTGAAAAGAACAAGATGTTTGAAAGAGGAGTTATTTATTACAAAACTAAAGTTGAAATTCTACCTCTGATTTTCTGTAAATTCCTTTACAAAACACATTTTTAGTTCAAGGGAGCTTTCTCCCATCCATTTAACACACTGTGCATTTAGTCTACCATGCTGCTCTGCAACTGAAGAGAATTAGGAGACAGCAGTCAAATAATACATGTATAAAGACATACACAAAAACAATCAAAATACATTAATATTTGCAGCATTAGTAAGGTTCATAATGCAGAAGAATAGGGTCACAAAAGAAACCCATCATCACTTTACCTCCAAATGTCTGTTTAGTTCTGGGTACATTTTCTAGGACAGAGCCTAGATCACTCTCTTAATATGACAGGCGAACTCGCCTGCCTAACTTTTAGGAGTCTACATAAATAAAGTAGAAATATCTCCCTTTAGCTCACTCCTAAATTGTATGTGCAACAGTCAGTAGCCCTTGACTGCCACAGAGTATAAAGTGTATTTCAGAAATAAAGTAATATGAGGTCAGTCATACAGCTCAGCTTAGTGCCAGGGAGACAGATCCAGTTTGGTCCTGGTTTCTTGCTTTTCATGGCTTCTTAAAGGGGCTGGGCATGCTGTGAATATAGCATCATTATTTTCTATCTTTCCCCCCTCAAGGAGAAGGGACCTTATGATGCTCTAACACTCTTCAGTTCCCTCCCCGCCATGACATACACCTGACCAGTTAGGAGGATCATTTGCTCTGAAGGGGGAAGTCCCATCCAGGTACCCCAGACGATGATTCAGGGCCAGCATGGAAGGATGTGCAGGGTCCATCGGGGCATAAAAGGAGAAAAGAAGGGGTATTCTAGCTCATGTACACAGTGCCAGTTATTGCATCCGGAGACCAAGTCACATGGGCATGACCCTTGGAAGGGAAGCCACCAGGTCTGCCAAGAGTTGAGAACTATGAATAGGAACATTTTGGAAGAAAATACAGGCACACCTTTCATCTCCACTGAAACACACTGGATGAGACTCCCAGAGGCACAAACAAGAGGGACAGTCGGCTGGAGAGCCAACCTTTGAACTCTCTCTGCTGATGCAGTTAAAGAAGTCAGTTGTTATAGCTTTCTACTACAAGGCCTTTGCCAGGAGTGCATTTGACAGGTATTCTGTTCCTTAAGGACATGGCAGCTCAGCCCAATTCTGGTCCAAGCTGTTCTGGAAACTGGATGCACATCTGAAGGGCTCAGTGATTAGTGGACCAGCCTAGAAAGGAGTACAGGACTTTGGGAGGGGGGAAGGGCAGGAGGGGATATAAAAAGCTGCATCATATTAATTTGTTCTGAGTGTCAGTAAAACAAATCCATTCAATTAAGACTTCAAAGGAAACTCTCTGCAGACCACACTGTTGCTGGCTTTCCTGATAGAGTGGCTGCGGATAGGCACATCGCATAGTGATGATGAGCTGCAGACCTGTTTATTTGTGAGTCTTCCATGGCTGCCCCAGCAAAGGCACTTTCAGGACCACACCTCTGTCTCACAGACACGAGCTCCTAGCTCTGTGGAATTAATTCAGTCATTGCTGCTGGAATGGGCATGCGTGCCCCTGCAGTGATTGCCAATAGAACCTCCATTCAGGTGAATGGAATGCCTAAAATAAGCTGGATATGCTGAACTCAAGCCCTTTTTTGTATCCTCCAAAGATTGGAGAAGTGAAAACACAGTTTTATAATATAAATCTGAGAAAAGAGCAGGAATAGGAATTTTGAAGTCTGCAGATGTTTACATTTTGGCTCCACAGATTGAGTTTACTGACATCCTCAACAATAATGGATGACTGCCTGGAAAACCTCATAGAGAGCAGCTGCTCCAGACAGCAGCATCTTCTGGCCTGGGAAAGCACCACTAGCTGTTTCTCCATGACTGTGGAAGTGGACAGATGAGTTGTCCTCAAGATGAATCAGCACTCATTCCAGAGTCAGGAATGCCAGACTGAATTGAACTAGTGTTTATCAAGACTTAGAATCCAAGCAGAAAGTCTACTGATGATCTTGTGGAGACCTCTGACCAAACAGAGGCAATGCAGAGTGATAGCTCCCTCCTCGAGAAGACAAAAGTCAGTTTCACTGCACCCACTGCTTCAAATCTGCACAACTCTGGAAAGAGTGTCCAAGCTTAAAATGCTGCTTCTGTGACAGTAGAGGCAGCACAAATGAATAGATTTTGTAGATCTGACAAACACAGAGACACTGTTGTTTTTTCCTCAGTGATGGCCTGGTGAATTTTTCAAGAAATAAATATTTAGGATCAGCTCCCCAGCTGGGGTAAGACAACACAGCTCTGCTGAAGACAAAGGAACAACATCAGTTTGCATCAGCTGAGGACCTGGTTCTTAGAATTCAGAGGATGAACCCCAGGCTGTACCATTTTAAAGAGCTGGTTATTGATGTCTCAGAGCAATCCCTTTAACACCATAACTCAAGAGTCTGGTCACAGGCTGTTCATTATTGTTGGACAACTAGATTTTTTTTATTTTTTTTTTGGTGTGTCCCTGCCTGTGGACAGTGGGATGCACGGGGGCCAAGAAGTGGGTTAGCTCTTGTGCCAGTCAGAAACTTCCAGTGTGAGGTATCCAACTCCCAGCACCAAAGTCAAGCAGCCTCTTGATTGTACTGAGACTGAAGTTGACCTGGGCAAAAAAAGCTGGAAGGGAGACTGAGTTAGATGGTGTTTTTAGCTAGCCAACTCAAGCTCGCCGAAAATCCAAAGCAGACCTATCAGTGCAATAGAGGAGACACAAACAATGACCAAGGAGAGGCTCAGCTTTCTCATGTTACACCTGAAGTTCTTACTGCTCCACCTCCTCAGCCACAGAGGTTGCTAAATCAACATTTTGATGTAGCTAAAAGGTTCTATGATGGCAAAGATGTGTGAACTACCTTTGGGAACATCCTACAATAGGTACCTACTGATTTCTTACTTCTCCGTAGCCAGGGACTGGTTTGCTGCCATTCATGTCTATATCACTGCTGGGTCCTCAGTGCCTGGGGGCATCCTGCATCTCAATCCACCCCTTACATGAGCCCCTGGCACTTCCCCGCATTGGCAGTGGGCCTTCTGCAGGGAAAATCTACTCTCATGACATCACAGTATTAAGCTGATGTTCTTACTGGCAGTATAACATACCCAATAACATTACTAAAAATGAGGCAGTGTAATGCCTGCCTGTCATGTTGCCACCTGTTTATAATCCGTTGCTATTTTTCCACATGTCAAACTAAGCAGGATTTGGTGATGTTTTCAACCCTCTCCCTCATCCTTCTTTCCTCTGTATCATCTCTGAGCAGCCTTGGCTAAGCCAGAGGGGAGCATTTCCTACCACAGTAAACAGAAAGAGATCATCAAACCCAGCAGTTAATTACAGTAATGACCCCCCACCATGGACTGTCAGCAGGGGATTAACTCAAAACCTTTAGCATCAAAAGCAAAGGCCTATACCACTTGAGCTGGTACCAGTAGTAGGCTCCTATCTTATACGCGGACCGGCCTCTAGAGGCGGATATGACATACTGAGCCAGCATGTTACAATAGCAAGCAGCTGCCTAACTGAACATTCCTACATTTCCTCTATTAAAGTGACAGCAGGTCTGAACTAAGCCACAGCGCAGCATATAGCACAGCCATCCAGCCTGGTCTGGGGATGTTAGCATAGTTGCCATGCCAACAGCCTTTCGTCTTACAGATAACTCACTGGAATCCATGGAAAGTGGAGGAGTATAGCAGAACTCATCTTTAAAACTAAGACACACTCACCTGTTACTGATACTTGCCCAATACATATTCAGGAGCAGGTTGAGAGGCAAAGCAGGGAATCTGAAATGATTGCCTTGATAAATATGCTAAATTTCCTCGCAAACCTTGCTCACTCAAAGGACACACACAGCTGGGACTCAAGGCAGTTTGTTTTGGATGCTACAGCGCAGCAGTAGTGAACTGAGGGGAAAGAAAGAGCCTTCGGGGAGAGAAGTGGAACAAAAGGAACATTTGAGGGAAGGAAGAAAGGAATAGATACCTCATTAAAAAGCTTCCCCACATCTGTTTGAGGACTAGGTCCCTTCCCATCCACCCACACTGCCTGGGAAGGGATGGATTCAGCATCAGAGAGCTCTTTTCACCAGACAAGCAAAGAGTTTTTTTTCTGGTTTCTCTCTCTCCCTCCCTCCACTCCCCCCTTCTCATTTGCCTGGCAGTTTATCATAGTAACAAGAACTGCAGTTTCCTGTTGGAAGAAAACTGCTTTCGGCAGAAGAATATTAGTGGTTAAATATCCTAGAACTAGCAGCAGGCTTTGCAGATTCCAGTGACTGCTAAGCCTTAGCTTCCTCACACAAAGCAGAGTTACTGGCAGTAGAACTGCTGGTATCAAAGGATGAGTGACAGCTGTCAGCAAGGGTTCCCTACCTGTGCATCCCCAAAGAGGCTGCCCTTACATCAAGACACCCAAGACAAGCAATAAAAGAAACTTGCTGCTCCTACTGGAATTATCTTTGGAGCATCTTAGCATCTTCTGGCAAAATTTCAAGACTGATGAACTTGAACTGTCTGGCTCTGAGCTCTCATGAGGTTTCCCAGGTAGCTACACAGTGATTTATTATAAGTGGTTACAGGAGTCTTGAAAGCAAAGAGATATGCAAGGATAAACAATCTCCACTTCTTGTTTGCAAAGGGCCTAGGAGACAGGCAAGGCACGATGGCTTATGGAGGTTTCAAGCCACTGAGAGACTTTCAGTTAGGCCAGGTACTAGAAACACAGCATCGGATCAGTGAAATGAAAATGGCTAGGACAGGGCAGTTCCCAGACATTCTCCAAAATATATATAAAACAATACCAATAAAAGTTATTAAATATGAAAAGATCCTTAATATCTCAGGACACTGTGCTTTCTACCATCATTTTTTTTCCTGCAATCAAGTGATTTTCACATGAGCAGAGACAGAGACAGACAGACGTGCAACCTCACCCTCCAACGGATACATACAAACACACATATCCTCCAAATCACACAAGCGTGGCTGCTGGAAAGGCCAAAGCATGACTGTAAAGAATTCTAAGACCCATTGCTTGGAGGACCAGGGTCTTCTTTCTGAGCAGTAGTTGGCGCAGAAATAGAGTCTACTGGACCTATGGCTGGAGTCTTACTCAGGGGGTCTTTCTTGTGGTCACCGTCTGCCAACGCTCAGACTGTGCAAACCAGTGATGAGACAATGTGCTGCTCCTGGGAGCAGATTCCTTGGAGTTCTCCAGAGTGGTGCTTCACAGCCATTTGACTCAAAGTGCCCGACAATCAGCTTGACACTTGATAGTTCTTGTGTTTCTTATTCCCTTGTTCCAGGCTGCCTCCTGCTGGCTCTAGAACTCCCATGATTCCAGCCACCTGAGTCCTGCCATTGGGCTGTTGGGATCTAAAGCCATAGGTCCCACCATCCCATAGGACAGAGGATGAAAGAGGTAGAAGCTGTGGAGAGGATCAAAATACCTGTCAAGGTCTGACTAACTGCACAGTGCTCAGTACCAAGGTCATAGAAACAGCTGAGTCATGTGGATGACTTATGGGAGTTTTCCATTTTGGCTGCTCTAGATTCCATTTGTGGCCCTCTCCCCGCCACTCAACAACATTAATACAGCCAGGAACATGACCTCACCAGGGGTGGGATGCGATTGGGAAGCCTATAAACATGTTTAATCAATACATTTTTAAAGTATAGCATAGACCAATGGTCTGGCACCATGTGGGGTGGGGATCAGAGTCTGTATCTGCTGAGCTGTGCGGGGAAAAGGAAGCAAGTCCAGCTGACAGCATTTGTACCCACTAATCTCTGGGGTTAAATAAAGAGACTCCCTCTAATGAAAAGGTTTCTGCAAACTCATTACCAGGAGATAGACAAAAGCTGTCAAAGCTGAATCTGGTTCATATGAAGGGTTCAGGGCTGAGTTTGTTGCTATTCAAGAATTTAGCAGAGGACAAAAAGGGGAAAGGAGTTGGGAGAATGAAAAGTTAAAAACAACATGTGTCAAGGAGCCAACGCTTCCACTGAGACAACAGATGTTGTTTTACATGCAGGAGCAGCTCAGCTTCTGGCTTTCTCACCTGTACACAATGAGCAGCATCAGTGCCAGCATCCCATACGTATACACCCTCCTCCCCAAGGAGCAGGACAGGCGCCCAGCACAGAACTTCAGCAATGTGTCCCATGTAATTCCTAGGAGAAGAAAATAAAATTCATAACTAGAGGCACCAAGCCGGAAGCCAGGCGAGAAATGCAGGCTATACTTTTTCTACATTCAGTCACAAACGAATACCAGTAAAGCTCTGTATGAACAAAGGACTAATTCTGTTTTAAAGTCTGATCTCTTATCAACCCTTAGCATAAGAAGTGAAGCTTTCTTTCTGTAGGAATTTGGTTTTCCCAACATTCCCACTGGAATAAAATACTTTAGATTAGTCCTGACAGCTAAAGATATCAGACCACAAAATTACATAATTCCAATTACCATCTTGCTGCTTCTGTCCCCTCCATTTCAAGTGCAACATGATTGTAATAGCTGAAGGCCCATGTACTACCAGGGTCAGAGATTAACGCTTTATACCATTTGAGAACAGGGACTTCCAGCGTACAGAACCATAAAGCTTTATTTCTTAGTGGTCTGAAGACAGTGACTGCTAAAAATCATATTGGAATTTAAACAAATTATTTTAATGTTATCATTTGTATTACAGTAGTGTCTAGATGTCCCAACTGAGATCAAGGCCCCACTGCAGAGTGCTACATAAAAACATAGTAAGAGACAGTCACTATCCTGAAGAACTCTAAACAGACAAGATACAGAAAGGGAGCTAACAGAGTCAAGGGGCAGGTGAAATGATTCACCCAAGTCACACAGCAAGAAAGTAGTAAATCAGGGGAAAGAAGCCAGATCTCCTAAATCCCAGTCCAATGCCCTGTCCACTAGTACTGCAGCCTCTCTGAGGTCAAATCAGGCTGGTAATCCAAATGACATAATTGTATAGGGTTTGATGTCTTAAGCAGCTAGGGCTAACAACACTTTTGAACCACTACACACTTCCAAACTCTAGCCCTGAACCAGAGATCCGAAAGAAAAAAGAAATCAATTTCTTAGTTATGTTACCTCTTTCCAACTCAGCTCCCCTCCTATTCCCTTCTATCTTCAGGGTCCCTGTTTGCAGTATTTACCTGTCAACATGCTAGAGAAAAGCATGGCAGGAAAGTAATGATGAAAGTAGAGAACTCTGCCCATCATGAAGAAAGGGAGGTAATGGAGGAGCCAGCCCAGCATGATCTTTCCTCCACTACGAAGCAAGACTTCGGAGAGCTCTGAAACACAAACACACACTTCAGTAGATGAAACTTCACAACCCTGGCTACCCTTTCAAACCTCAACACCAAGGAGGCAGAGCATGAATACCAATACGATTGGTAGGAACAGGCTTAGCAGGTCTACGTTCCAAGTGTAGGCTTGGGATCTAATCAAACCCTACACCTCTTCCCATATTAAACCAGCCTTGAGTGAAACTCAGGGAGCTCATCACTAAAATTGAAAAAAAAAGGAATGATCTGCTGCTGATAAAGCACCCCCACCTCTGGAATGTTCCTAGTAAGAGTTATAACCACCACAGTTGTAAAGTAGACACACCTGGGAGCTGGGAAGTTTTAGGGAGGATACAGAGGGAGATTTAACAAATGGTGTAAGCTAAGTTCTGACCAGCAAATTTATGCTGACTACCAGCACGAACAGAGAAAGTCACAAATAAGTTACAATTTGGACATGAAAGATAAAATGTAAAAAACTCGGTCAGGAAGGTGGACATATAGGTACCAGTGTGTAATTGGTTACAATTTTTGTTACTTGCAGGTATGGGATAATGTGATAGGTTTAGTAAATTTGAAGGAGATAGCTAGTTTTACCTATATAAAGAAAATGAAAATCAATACTCTTTGGGAATCAACTGTGGACTGCAGTACAACAAGACGCTGCAATACATCATACCCTCTGCATGACTGTGACATGTAGAGGCATCGGTGGCAACCCCCAGAAGAGTGGATCCTGCCTGGCCATCGGGTGAAATTTGACTGTATATTGGGAGTAGTGAGCATATTAGATTTGCTTGGTATATGTATTCTCGGCGTGTTGCTAATAAATAGATGTTTAGAGCTCAGCTGGGTAAGGCTCTTTCATTGGGAAAAGGTCCTGCAGGTCAGTAGAGCCCTTGGCCCTGTGGGTAAAGGCAGGTACTTAAACTGACCAGGTTTCTCCCTAAGCTGCATGGATAAGAGTAGGGGCCTTATTCCCCGAACCCTTGGAAGGGAAAAGATGGGAGTGCCTAAATTGACTGGGTGACACCTTAAGCCCTCAGTAGAGTATAGGCAGGGTACCCCAGATTGTGCAGGTAATACAAGGTTACCCACAATATCCCATCTGTATTATTCATGCAGAAAATGTATCACACAGAAATACTTACTAACAACGTTTTCCTCAATGAATAGATACTGGAAAAGCCATACAAGATGGACCTGCAGAAGACCTGGTCGCAGACCTGGCTGGACTTGCTAACATGAGGTCCTGTAAGGAATAATCCTGCAGTGGCACAGGATTATTCCTGGGCCAGGTGCAGGTCTAAAAATTGCAATGTAGACATTTGGGCTCAGGCTGGATCTTGGGCTCCAAAACCCTCCCGACTCACAGGGTGTCAGAGACTGGACTCCAGTACTTTTAAATTGTAATTTTATAACCTGAGCTGACCTATGCCAGCCACAGCCATGCCACAGGCCTTTTATCACAGTGCAGTGACCTTAGCTAAAAATCACTTCACCTTTCTGTACCTCATTTCCTACCCACTTATCTGTAAAATGGGGAAAACAGTGATCTATATCAGAGAGATGTTGTGAGACTGGATTCCTTAGGGTTTGTGAAATGCTTTGTAACCTTTGGCTGGAAGAGTCTAAGGAAGGAGAAAGGGCTGTTAAAAACCTCCTCCTAGTAACCTCTCTCTGTCAGCTCCCGAATGGGCACTAACTAGCATTTCTCCTTTCAACACAGATATGTAATATTAATACAGCACATATCACACAGTCATGAACCAGCGGGGGATCCAAATGATCCATCCCCACTAGTGCCAATGTAGGAGTGCTCCCTACAGGATTTTTGCTAGAGCATTGTCCAGTCCAGTTTTACATGACTTGTGGAATGGGACTTCATGCATTTTTCCTGGGAAGACTGTTTCATAGTTTTGTATCTCAGTGTCAGGATGATTTTCCTGATATTTAACCGAAATTTACTTAGTTTTTAATTTCACCCCACCCCTCTTAGTTACAACCCCTTGGACTAATAAGAACAATTATTAAAAACAAACTTTAAATCAGGGCTGATGTCTTTCTAAAATATCTGCTTGAATTCAATTGAAATTTGTTGGGCTAGATGAGATATCCAAGTGAAATCTATGCCCTGTGTTATGCAGGAGGTCAGAAAAGATTTTCATAATGGTCCTTTACAGCCTGAAAAACTGTTACTTCCTCTCCCCTTCCTTGGCATTTATACCCTTCCAGGTATAAGATTTAACATTTCTATAGCACTATACATTTTAAATACTTGTACTCATTGCTGTCATGTTCCTCTTGAACACATTTTGTTCAATTTCTGAGTGGTCTGATGTTCCATAGCAGAGAGAGAATGAGTTTTCCTGCAACAGGAAACCAGGATGACAAACTGTCATAACAGCGAAGCCTACAAATGCAGTAAGATAGGAGAGCTGGACTTACCTTTGAGTTCATTTGCCAGTTGAACTCCCCTCTTCATGGCCACAATAGCACAAGTTGCCATTAGGAAGTACAATCCAATAGTGACCAGATTCAGCCACCAGACCACCTGTATGGGGAAGAGCAAAGGAAGAGATGGAAGCAGCAGAGAGTGTGTAAGACATGATGGAAAGCTAACTGCAGCCATAGAAAAGAAGGGAAAGAAAGCAGCTAGAGAAGAGGAAGGGCAGGGACCTACTGTCTCTGGGAAAGCCAGGAGAAAACTAAATATTTGCTAAAGGCAGAAGTCATTTGTTTTGCAAAAATCCCCCACTTACCGGGTTCCCCAGCAAATAAACTCGATAATCTGTTTCATTGACTCCAGAGAAACGCAGGCCCTGAGGAGGAATAGAGACAGGGTATCAGAGGAAATTAAAATAGGTTTGTGTCTACTAAGCCCACATTAACCTTCAAACTCACTGAGGCTTCTACAGAGAGTCAGCAGTGAGAAAGGTGAGAAGTTCCTTCTCGTGCCAACAAAAAGGTTACTTCAACAGCAGCTGAAATGTATCCCATGCATTTAATAAAGAGATGCAGTCCCACAGTTCGGGTGTCATACCCCTGTCAAAATCACTTGCAATCAGACAGGAAGGTGGATTTATCAGCATACCTGGTAGTTGATGGGCCAGTGCCACGGCTTGGATGTGACTTCATTCTCCTTGGGTTTGAGTCCACTGTTTCCCTATAGGAGGTTGAGAAGAAAATTACAATCAATAGGCAGCTGTGCTGCAAGACATGCATGGCAGCTCTCTGTCTAGGAAGGGCTTCGGGGGCATAGGAAGAATAATCCTGTTTCTGATATGTTCATATGTGTGCATAAGCAAATGCCCTAGAAAGGTTAAGCCCTTTCAGGAGCACCTAGATTTGAACATCAGGCTTTGCTAGAGTTCCTACAACCCCATTACTTTGCAGGAGATCAGCTCCTGAAAATCCCCACAAGTATTTCACTTTATTGCAAGTCACTTCCCTTTGCAATTACAAAGGCCTTACTCTGTTCTCTCATTACACCAGCATGTAGTGATGGCAAAACATATCCTGGGGACTCTTCCATGCACCAGTAAGATACAAAGATGCCAGGATGACCCACAAATCAGAATCAGAGACCAAGCTTAGGTCCCCATTCCATATACATTGCTTTATATCTGGGAACCTCTTCCTCTAATTGCACCAACTGTACACACACTGAAAAGACAACTCCTCAAACAACAGGAAGTAAGCCCGTCATCTTCAGAGCACAGGCAAAGTATTCTGGTTTGAATCTGAGACCTTCCCACTAAACTCCAGATATAAACCAAGCATTAAGTTCTACGCCTAATCATCTAGAGAGAGAAGGTCCTGGGCAAGGAGCCTCACAGTAATTGTCAGCACTAAACCTGGCCCAAGATTTACATGAAGCAGTGACCTGTGAAGCAGCTGACACCTGATGGTAAATAAAGGATTAGATTTAGAGTCTAAGTATGCAAGCAACTTTCCATGCCTGATTATTTGTACCAGCAAAATGGCTAGCTGGTTATCTAATGCCCTAATCTGCATGCACACATCCAAGTGTTCAGAACCTCAGAAATGAAAACTTGGACATGGAGTATAAGAGGCTGTGATCTGAAAATGTGGTCCAAAGCATTTAATTAGTTTTCAAACAATTCTAATTCATTGTTTCTATAAAAAAGTACACACAGAAAACTACACTGAGAATAGTACACAGTCAAGCATTCAAAAGTTAGGAATGACAGAATGAAGGTTGCCTATGCAAGCTTAAGTCAGCCTTCTCATGCTTATGCATTACAATGTCTTTAATTAAATAATCCCATAATTTTTTTTCCCACAGGACTCCTGTCCCTGAGGCTGACCAGTAGGGGGAGTGGAGTCACACACTTTGCCAGTGGGTTACAGCTATTGCTGGCAGCAGAGGAATCCTGAGACTCAGGAATCCTGGGTTGATTGCAGGGTCTGAGGGGAGCGGAATCTAGTGCTTAAGGACCATTCTGTATCTGTTTCTGCCAACCCTAATCCGTTCTGCCTCTGGGCCCTCCAGTCTGTCCTCATCCAAGTCTCCCCATTGCCTGCTTTGACCCATTCCATTCCCCCTGCTCTGCCTCCCCTCAGCTCCATGTCTTATTACCTCATCCCAGTTCCAACCATCCCCTTGCTGTTCATCCCAGTCTTCCTGCTACTCTCTGAACCCCTGCCCAAGTCTTCCTCCCTACAAACCCCCACAGGCCTGGATCCTCACCCATCTGCAGATCAGTCAGGTTATTTTCTCCTCCCTGTTACCTGGGTCAGCTGTGCACCAGCTGGGATAGCACTGAGAGAGCACATGAGAAAGAATCTACCTGCTCTCAGTACTGATACCTAGTGCCACAGCAGCCCCTGGAAACCAGGAGGAGCAACTGCAGGGAAAGTCCTGGTCAGGCCCTACCTCCTCACCATGTGATTTTCACAGGCACAGCAGAAACATACATATCTTGGACACCAGAACAACAAACCCTCTACTAAATTTCAAGTTGCTGCTCCAAATGATGGAGACAATATTTGCTTTTCTATTAAATCGTTTTAAGGGTGGGGGGGAGGTGTTTTTTTTTCTTTTTTTGCAAAATGGGGGGGGGGGAGTATTTTTTTCCCCACAAACCTCTGAGAAATGGCTGAATTACTTTTGCTGAAATCTTTCAGTAAAATTCAACCTAAGGCAGACAGCTGGCATGGAAAATTTCAGCCAAAACAGTTAAAGTTTCCCAATTGAAAAAAGTCTTTTAATAGAAAGTGTCGCTTAACTATAGGAGTTTCTTCCTGTGCCACTTTGTGCACGTAGATTTTTGCATGAATATATACACGTGCTCCCCCAGTGAATGTTGGTTATCATCAATGCCTTTTGCTAAATAAAGTGTCAAGAAAAGAGCATGATCATGTCACCCTCTAGAAGATGCATCCTAGAAGATACCTATAGCTTAAAATTACTGCACATATGTGTTCAGTATCAGAGGAGTAGCCGTGTTAGTCTGGATTTGCAAAATGACAAAGAATCCTGTGGCACATTATAGACTAACAGATGTATTAGAGCATAAGCTTGTATTACAGAAAGTGAATGTTTCCCAGGTTACTACCAAGACCAAGTATTCTCCACTAACTTTTTTCTTCCTCAGTTCTTTATTGCTGAGAACATGCGTGGAAGAAGCAGGATCTTATTTATTTAAGATAGAGCTCAGTTACTCCTATAGCTTTTCCTTCAGTCTGAAATAAGAGTCCTCATTTTGAGACAAGAAAATTACTTCCATGGAAACAGTTATGTTGATATTTCCCTATCTAAATCAATATTATACCTGGTTGCCTTGGAAATTATTAGTATTAATAATGTTACTGAGCATTCCTAGAGCCCCTTTCATTTCAAAAGAGTTTTACAAACAACACATTTGCCTCAGAGTCTTTTGTAAGGTCAGTATCATCCCCGTTTTACAGATGGAGAAACTAAGGCACAGAAAGGAGAAGAGATGAGGTCATACAAAACAGTCTCAGATGAGAAGACTATATGAGGAGTCAAACTCTGAAGAAAAACAAATCTGCTTTTTTGCAAACATCCTCAGTGACAAAGAATGAGGGAAGAGAAAACAGAATATAGAAGAGCTTTTGTCTTTTTAAATTTTTCCATCAGATGTCCATGTATCCCCAAGTATTTCTCCACATACTTTTATGGACTCTATTACTGCAATATCTGAGTGCCTCACGAGCATTAATGAGCTTATCTTTACAATTGTCTCATGAGGTAGGAAAATATTAATATCCCCATCTCACAGAAAGGAACATAAGGCACAGAGAGATTAAGTGACTTGCCCAAGGTCACACCAAGTCTATGAAACAGCCAGGAACTGAACCTAGATCTTCCAAGTACCATTTTAGAACTTCACCCATAAGGCCATTCTTCTTCTCTAAGTATAAATCCTTGTAACTTATGCCAATATATATTCTGTCCTATCTCGACTGCTGTTATTCTCTGGACATCACAGTACAGAATGTTTCTTTTTAGATCAAGGGTTAAAAAACAAACACATACATGACAATCTAGAAATAAACTGACCCTACCCGGATCATAACCACATGGGACTCCAGCAGAATCTCTGGGAAGGAGGGTTTCAGAATATCCAGACTGATATTGGGCACTATGGAAAAGAAAACAAGTGAATTAGAAGCCTGTACATCCTACCTGTCTTTAATACATACACACATGATAAACTCTCTCCTCCTGTATCAAATCTGTGAGTAACCTTCTTCTGGTATCTCCTTGGTTTTCACTGCATTTCATTCATATTCTAAACACAACCTCTTGCAGTCAAGAAAGTATCCCCAAGTGAATTTCACAACTGATCTACTCCTTGATTTCCCACTGTACTTTCAGAAGCGTGAGAAACAGATAAAACTCCCTGAAATAAACAGTCTTTATGTTTAAGCAGAAATAAGAGCCTCATTGTTCATAGACTATTCTTTATCCACAGCTCAGCCATGAGTGGGACAATGCAAAATGCATGACAAAGGGAGAAGACTCTGGACCAAATGAACAGCTCAGAATTTACTTCTCTTCGGTTGAATATAGTACTTCTGAAAGGCTGCAAAATGTTAGCAGGTTTTAATGAGGTCAGAATTCATCAAGTTGTGTGATAAAACTCAGGGTGTTGAATAACATACAAACCAAGCAGACAGTCAATAAGGCTGAGACACAGGTCTAATTTCTGGATTGTGCTGAAGGGGCTGTCTCTCCCAACTGGCATTCTTTACTCTATTCTTACCCCCATGTCACAATTCTAGCAACCTCATTATTGGAATGTTCCTGGAAAAGAGAATGAGGCAAGTGTGGAATAGGGCAGTGAAGATCCTACACTTCTGAAAAATCATCCAAAAACTTCTATTACACACTTGCATTCAGAATAGCTCTTCCAGTTAAAAAGCTGGTAAGGGAGGGCTCAAAATAAGTCTGATAGTGAAACATCAGTTACAACTTTAACTATCAAGTTGTGACCCGCTCTTCCATAATACATCACACTTCTGCAGCTTCTGAGAATCTCAAAGTGGCTTATAAACACCGTATCTCACAATCCCACCATCCTCCCATTTTACAAGACAGAAATTGAGACAAAATGACCGGCCCAAGATCATGCAACAGGTCAGTACCAGAGCTAGGAATAGAACCTAGAATCCCAAACACTGAGTGCCTTGCTCTGACCTCTTGACAGCTTCACTCTCTCCCCTTGAAAACAAACAAGCCAACCTGCATATTGTCCAAGAGATTACATCACTTACGCTTGGGATTGATGTGATCTTCAACATTCCAAAGGGCACTGGGAGTCTCCTTCACATATGGAGTGCAGGTGACTTCTACCTGTTCCCAGCCCCTGAGGAACAGCAGGACAGTCAGTCATCCACCTCCCTAAGAAGAGCCACTATTTACAATTCAATTTTTCATTCAAATTGACATTCCTCCCCGAAGTTCAGCTACCAATTAGCCCCAGCTGCAGCATCCAGCCTAATAGATTCATTTCTGTGTACCTAGAAGTCCTGCCTTATTAGAGTATAAACAGAAACTGGACTAGATTTGAGGAGTGTCTAAGTTCATAAGACTGCTGTATATATGGTGATCAACACTTCCATATTGGGGTTCCTCAGATTAGTATCAACATCCATATTTAGGTACATAAATATGTGGCTTGATTTTCAGAGGAGCTGAGTATCTGTAGCTCCCATCAATTTCAAGTCAACTTTTAGATTGTCCCCAAGAAAAGCAGTCACCAATACTTTAAAAGTCAATTCATACCTAGACAACCCCACTATAGAAATAAAGGAATTGCCATAGTGGATCAGACCAATCATTCATTTAGTCAATTGTACTGTCTCCAAAATGGTCAGTACTAGAAGCTCAGAAATATATGAGACCCTTAAGTGGGAAACTACAGAACAACCTCCTTATAGGTAGGGTGACCATATTTCCCTATGCTGAATACGGGACACCTAGTAAAATTACTCATATTCAAGCAAGTTCAACAGCAATCAATCGTAAAACTGTTCAAATTAACATCAAGGTGACTGAGCGTCTGTTAAAAAGAAATACTGCGTAGTTGAATTCTTTTTATTTACCTTCTTATCTGTAAGGCTTTAGGGGTCACATGGGGAGGGATGACACACACAACCCTATCCCTCCCACAGACATACGGGGAGGGTTGACACACATACACTCCCATACACCTATCTCACACAGGGAGGATAACTCACTGACCAGACCCTCCTGCCTGGTGCTCTCCAGGCCTGACTGGGCCACTGGGACAGACCCGCCTCTCCTGGCTCCGGGAGATCCCAAGGCAACACATGGGGGAGATTTCTGCCTGGGTTCACACCAGAATGTGGCCAGCAACAGCATTTCAGCACTGTGCGGGAGGGAAGAGAAAGCAGTTGCTTATAGCCACAAGGGAGGAGGAAGGAGGGGATGGGATGACCTGGCCCCTGTCTTTGCAGAGCTCCTCTTTTATCCTACCATTCCTGTGTGGCTGGAAGCAGCTTGTCCCTATCTGCCTGTACAGTGTCAAAAGGCAGCTAACACCTCCAGGCTCCTACTGGCCACCAACATAACCCAGCTGCCTCCTGCCCGCTCGCTACAGCTCAAGCAGGAAGAGGTTAAGCCCTAAAGATGCATTGTGCACCAGAGCCCAAGGAACCTGACTGCAGGGACTTCAGCAAACCTGGCTAGAGAAGTGGCTCAGCAGAGGAGGTTGCCTATGGGATAGAACAGCCCCACATTCCCTGGGAGAAGGACCTGAAGTGGGGGGCAGGCGAAGAGGGTGCTAAGTCCCTTCCCCCAGGGCTGCTGCGGAGCCTGCAGGTTTGGGGTGTGAACAGGCTGGAAATCGTTTCCCTCCCCCACACAGACGCCAGAGCTTAGCTGAGGGGTGGAAGGCTTCCTCATGCCAACGCTGTGTGGGGCTTTGGCACATGCAGGCTCTGCTCCTCCTGGCCAGTGCCCTGGGCTGGAGGGTCTTGGGCTTTCCTGTGGAACCGGCCCAGCCAGAAGCAGTGCAGGGAAGAAAGGAGCCTGCTGGCCAGGCTGTTGATGAGCTGAATGATCTGACCAGGGGCTGGAAGTGCCCCACTAGAAAGGATATGGAAGAGGAGCGGGGCGGGGTTGGGGAAGTGAAGGGGAAAAGCAGGGACAGGATAGCAAGAGGGTAAGCACATAAAGAGCCAATGGATGGGCAGCAGAGGCAACATGTAACCGGCCGCTGCCTGGCACCTGCCCACATTCACCAACCACCACAGCTCGCAGCGCACAACCAGTGCCAGCCAAAAGCAGGACAGGGAGCGGGGCCTTGCTGGCCAAGAGCCAGCATGCAGCAGGGCCTGCACTGAAGAACCAGGAGGGGGAGCAGCCAGCCCTGCATGCTGCATCTTTACCCTGCCACCAGCCTTGCACACCCACACTCATCGTGGGCTACTTGATACCCCCCTACTCACCACTGGTGAGAAAGTGGCTGGCGAGGAGCGATCTGGCCAGCAGCAGGACCCACCAGGACTGAGTGGGGGGTGGCAGGGAGGCAGAAAATATGGGACAATTTGCCCATTTTTCAGAAAGAGTTGGGACACCTGCAGAAGGGCTTAAATACTGGACTTTCCCTTTAAAAAAACGCGACGTCTGGTCACCCAACTACAGAAGTTTCTTCCTATTCTCACCCGGTTAGCAGGTGGCTTACTTCCTGAAGCATGAGCTCGACATCTCTTGCAATTTAAAAGAATCAAACTTAATTGCTGATGTTCTCATAATCCATACAAACAGCTAATCTTTTTGTTATGCACTTGGCGTTAATGTTGTCTTAATGTTGTATTTTTGCTATGCAGTTGCAGGTGGCTTTAATGCTGTGACAATCAGCTCCACAGGCTGTTTGTGCTGTGTAAAAAAAAGATTTCCTTTTTATTTGAACACCGATGCCAAAAGCAATCAGTCCATTGTGAGACAGTGAGTTCAAACTCCAGGATCCTGTTTTTATATCAGCCTTATTCCACATGCTACCTCCCAGGAGATTGGGCCTACAGGAACAGAGTTGATGACTGTAATGCCTCAGGCTACTTAATCACTGACTATCAGTGGGAGCACTATTAGTGTGCACAGGTTTTTACTGAGACCTGGAACAAATAAAAACCTTTCCTCTTCCAGACCCGCTTGTTGCATCTACTCTCATACTCTAGATCTGTGCTCACACATAGGGGAGAAGGGTGTGGAACACTATTATGATCCAGGTCTTCCCATTAAAAAATGAATAGGAACTGACACAAAATATAACAGAAAGGGATTGGATGATTTAGAGGATTGTGGAATGGGATATGGAGCTTTTAACCTCTGTGGCTCTTACAGCTAAATGAGCTGGTGATGTAAGAGTCACAGTTTCCAAAGGTCACCCTCAGCATAACTGTCGCCCTTGGCAAAAAAAAATTGACAGCATGGGAAAGGACTGACTGGTTTATGGAAAACGAACTCATCATTCATGCCTAATGCAAGCCCCCCTTGAATAAGGCTGATGCACACCCCCATGCTGATGTCTGGGATGGACCTCTTGGTAAAGGACTTTATTCTCCAGAAGCGCCATTTGCTAGCCCCTTCACTGTAGTGGATTTCATAACCCTCATCCAAGATTTCACTCTGATTTTCTACCTTTCAAATGCCCTTTTCCTTTCAGGAATAGAGGAAAAATACAAAGGTGTGTATTCTCTGGTCCAGATTAAAAAGTATCACTGAACAAGGGGATCTGGTGTCAAATGTATTAGAAAAGTTGCTAGCATAAGACTTTTGATAGGAAGAATCACAAGCTAGGACCAGAGATTATTTACCATTTTGGCAGCGTCTTCCCAGAGGACCCAAGTATGCATCCTGTGGCCAGATGGGTCAGTCGGATCTGACTCCGTAGGACTTTAATGTGTTTCCCAGCCTTTCTGCCCACCACTTCAATCCGCCAGAAATCGTTGGCATCTCCTGTCCCATTCTACCATTCAAACACACCACACACAAAAAAAGCACATGTCACTGTAGAACAAGACACAGAAAACATGAGCTTCTGCAACTTTACAGTGTTGACAAAACTGAGTGGATCAGACCCAGATTAACCTCCTGAGAGTTAACAATAAGGATTCCCTAGCAGAAAGAGAATTTTACAGACCCCAGCAATGCATGATGTATCCATGCTTACTATCTACCTATGTATTTTCCTCCCCAATCCCAAAATTCTTTGCTTCAACTTCAGATGTGGCTCTCAAGATATGAAGTTACATTTTAAAAGGATTTTAAACCAGATGGTTTGGCTGGGTAGCATAGTGGGTTTATTGAGTCATCTCTTGCCTCTGGGGATTTAAAATTCAAAGCAGGTTTCATTCACAAAATGCAGAGCACTGCTCAGTTTACACCCTAGAAGCCATCCGTCTATATCACAAGGCTGTGTACAGAAAATAACAACTGTTAGTGAAGCTTTAAAGGTAGAATTTAAAGAGTCTGGTGCTGCCAAAGCTAGGGCTGTGGTGATAGTTTAAAGCTGTTTCTTTGTATGTGCACATTTTGGAAAGATCTTCATTATGTGTTATTCTAATTCTTACACACCGACATACGTCATGTATTAACCTGTGTAATGAGTTCCAACTTCCATTAGAATCTTCCATGTACTTTCATGTATTGTAAGTGTTCTCATGGATAAGAAACTGCCAAACAGACAGAAAACTAAAAGTAGGAGTAAATATTTTGTCTTGGGATGAATCTCCCTCAAGCAGAAGGAAATATTATTCTTACTATTCACTTACTATTCCGTATCCAGTGACCTGAAAGTGCTTCCTTGTCATGGGGGCCTCATGCTGGTGACTGTGAAGATTCCTAGAAGTCCTGAAATTAATTCACAAGTAAAACACAGTTTTCAATTTTACACTGAGAATGGTTTGTGTGAAGAGCTTTCATTTTGGCCACCAATAAAGATTCATTTATACAGATTCCACAGCACTTTACGGCATTACAAATTTATTTCTAAAGCCATATATATAGGAATCACTTCACAGGCCACATTCAAGCACCTTTGGAGGAGTTCAATTAATATTGAGTATATCACACTACAGTTTAGGACATATAAATGAATAGTTCAAATGAAATTATTGGGAGGCAGGATTTTAAGAAGAATACAAGTACCAGTCTCAGACTGGAACTTCAGCAGAGACGTGCCAGGTACACAAGGCAATAATGAGGGTACTTTTTGCCCCATGTTCCTGGGATGTTAGGCAAAAGTTAAGAACTTCTCTTGCTTGACAAACTAGAAGGGTGGGAAAGGTCCAGGCACAAACAATAGAATTAACAGACTGAAATTCCTGTCTTGCTGTGGAATAGCCCTTAACTTTGCATACCATGCAGCTGGACAGATTTCTCAGGAGCTGCAGATGGTTCTCTCAAAAAGAAAAATACTTCATTGTGATGAAGCTGTTTAGAGGTCTTTCATCCCTAGAAAGGACAGTGGCTCAGAGATCCCATTAAAATATGGGCCTGTACAGAGGGAAACTCCACAAACCCCATGCTATGAATAGAGATATGGAGAAAAGTCTGAGGGGCTGCAAGCAGGTTTCAGGGGGTCCTCCAAACTAAACCAGAGAGCAAGGCTACCATTAGACTCACTAAGGCCCAGGACAGAAAGCTGAAGATGCTTGAGCCCCACAGTGCAGGGCTGAAGCTGAAGCCCGAGGAACTTAGCTTTGCAGGACCACTGTGGCATGGGACCCCAGGCAACTTCTCTGATTGCTACCCCCTAATGCTGTCCTTGGCTTTTAATCTACTGGATATGCAGAATAACAGTTGTTGTAGCACACGTGTGCCAGGGAGATTTTGTAGCATGTTGCAGGCGGGGAGGGTGTTTCAGAAAGAAAAAGGTTGAGAACCGCTGGTCTATAGCATCAAATAACTTGTTGAAGGTTCGTTGAAGCCTAATTCTAGTCATTGGCAGGACAGCTCTCACAGCACCATCCCCATTTACCAATCCTATGGCAAATGTTAATTCTGTTCAACTCATAGAAAACATGGATTGGGAGATACAACCTCTTATATTTTTCTATGATTTCTTAAACATCTTACTCTTTGTGCTCCAGACGTATAACATCTCCATGCCTCACAAACTCCACAGAGTAGGAAGGATCTAAATGATCTGCTGGCAGAAAAACAGACAATAGCACCGGGTTTAGAAAAGGAATCAATACTGTTAGAGACAGTTTCAGAATGCTGATCCCCAGCCAAACAGATGTTGCTTTCAGCAAACTCACTTCACTGGACCACAGACTCAGTGCAACCCTTAGAATCAGTCCAAGGATCGGTCCCAACTGTTATTCCTGGAACCATATAATGGCAGCCTCCAGACAGCAGGCAGAGCCCTAAACTAAAGAGATTGGCTGCCCCTGGGTACATCAGAAAGGCTGAGAGAACACTGAACATTCAGCATATATACACTTTAAATATATACGAAGAGTTGTTTTTTTAGCAGCAGCCAGTGAACTTTAGTCTTATTAGACACTGCTAGTGCAAGAGGGAAACCCTAGACACCAAGTGTGCTTCACATATAGTTTCTGTGTTCTAAGATGTTGTCTATGCAGACCACAGGTCTCAACGTGCAATATTCGATTTTTACCAAAGCAGCCTTCCACTCAAACCAATGGAATATTGCATGCTGGGATCCGCAGGCTCTGTGGGACACACATATGAATTAAAGAAAATGGTAACTGCAATTTGCCCCATTTTATACCTATAAATTGCAGAACTTGGTATTCTAGCACATTACTAATGCAGTCATTAGTTGGGCAAATTTAGAACATCTCATCTGTACAGTATAGAAGAAATATGAAGATGTGATTGATAATCTCCCTAACCCCCCAAAATCCTGTTATTTGAGAAGAGAACCTAAGAATATAGTAGTAAAAAAAAAAAAAAAAAACCCAACAGAAGTATCAATCAGACCAGGGATGGGCAAGCTATGACTGGCAGGCCACATTCGGCCCACAGGACCGTCCTGTCCCACCCCGAGCTCCTGGCTGGGGAAACTAGTCCCTCCTTCCCCCCTTGCTGTCCCTGCCCTTCCCTGGAGCCATGCTCCGCATGGGCAGCATTCTGCAGGGCAGGGCTGCTTGCTCCTGTGGGACAGCACAGCAGAATGTCAGAAGTCTGCCGGGCCGCATGACTGCCAGGCGTGCTGTTCTGAGTGGCGTGGTAAGGGGGCCAAGGGGTTGGATAAGGAGTTGCTGGGCACAGTCAAGGGACAGGGAATGGGGGTGGATAAGCGTGGGAGTCCTGGGTGGCCTGTCCCAGGGCAGGGGCGGGGGTATTGATAGAGGTCAGGGCAGTCAGGGGACAGGGAATAGGGGTGGATAAGCGTGGGACTCCTGGGTGGCCTGTCCCAGGGCAGGGGTGGGGGTATTGATCGAGGTCAGGGCAGTCAGGGGACAGGGAGCAGAGGGGTTGGATAAGGGGTAGGGTGTTGGGGGGTGATTAGGGTCAGGCGGGGTCTTGGGAGGGGACAGTCAGGGGACAAGGAAGGGGGGGGAGGGGTGCTTGGATGAGTCAGGGATTCTGAGAGGGGCAGTCAGGGGACAGGGAGGGTTGGGGTCGTGGGAGGTGGTTGGAGTGGGGTGTCCTGGGAGCGGACGGTCAAGGGACAAGGAGTAGGGAGGGTTGGGAGTTCTGAGGGGGACAGCTAGGGGGCTGATAGGAGGCAGGAGACAGGCTGTTTGGAGAGGCACAGCCTTCCATACCCAACCCGTTATACAGTTTTGCAACCCCAATGTGGCCCTCGGGCCAAAAAGTTTGCCCTCCCCTGAGTTAGACAGTCCACTTTGCTAGAATTCCGTTTACCTGTGTTAGAATCAGGTTTCTTTATAACCCACAGGTTGTTCAAGTCCTTGTGTAAATAGGCAGTGACCTAGAAATACAATAATAAAGCATTTCATTTCACCAAGTCAGGATCTACCCAAAGTACAAGATCCATCCATCAGCAGGGCAAAAATACCAAGTGCATCCAGTGCTGATGCAATAAAATTAAATATAGGGTAACTTTGTGATGTTGTCCCTGAATTACAAAGTCCTAACTACTGGACACTGCTTAACCCAGACACATCCCTCACTTATTTAATGGAGTTATGTGTTACCAATGTGTGTCATGTAACTTGTAGGTGTAACATCTTTGTCTGCCGTTCCTCTATTGCTCTGCGAGTGCTGTGCATCCCTGGTAATAATTTCTAAATCATATCATAGAAGCATAGAAATGCAGAACTGGAAGTGACCTCAAGAAGTCATCAAGCCCAGCAGCCTGCACTGAGGCAGGACCACATAAACCTAGACCATCCCTGACAGGTGTCCTTGCCATCCCTGACTGGTGGCCAACTTGTTCTTTAAAACCTCCAGTGATGGGGATTCCACAATCTCCTTTGGAAGCCTATTCCAACGCTTAACTACCTTTATAGTTAGTGAGTTTTTCCTAATATCTAACTTAAATTTCCCTTACTGCAGGTGAAGCTAGGGAAAGAAGTAATGGTCTTAATGACCTATCTATATGGTTCTCTCTTCTCTCAGTCCTAGATCAGAAGCAGTTTCCACAACAAGATCTTCTGTTCTGCAAACAGGACCTTCCTGATATTCCTCAGCTGATATCAGAAATCCTGGGCCTGACATCTCGATCACTTCCACAGCAATAAACGGCAAATATCACCAAGGAATGGTTAGAATTGCTGACTGGGAATAAGCAGCAGGTGCAGACACTGAGGTCCTATTTCTAAAGTAATTGTTCTGTGTGATAGAGAATGGAGAAAAATGAAGCAAATAACTGTCTACCCTCAACATCTTTCATCTGAGGACCTCAAGGCACTTTACAGACACTAATGCATGCACTGCAAAGCACATCTTCTTAGGAAAACTGCTGAGGAAACAGATATTGCTGGGGTGATGCTTAGAGAAAGTTGGAAATTAGCTATATTTTTGTGCTGTCTCATCCACCAGTATTATATGTCATGGGGTTGCTGATTCTCTCTTTGGTTTATTATAATTTTAATTGTTTATCAGAGGTGTCTACAGAGTTCAGAGTGGTGCCTCTTCCTACTGATAGTTTATAAATCTTAAGAAATATAAATCTAATCTAATCAACGAACCCTCACAAACTCCCCAGTCATTTTCATCATTATCCTCAAAACAAAGATAAGGAAATTGAGGCACAACAGGGGGAAGTTAGTTTCCAAGATCACAGAGGAGGTCAGTGGCAGAGCTGGGAACGGAACGCAAAAGTCCGGACTCCCATTCCTCTGCTCTTACTCTGAACAATGCACCCTTCAAGATCAAGAAGTGGATTTGTTTTAAACATGAGGATGTTCACTCTTTTCCATGATATACCAGCTGCTTTCTTTTTATATTGTCTTGGCATGCAAGACAACCTCCTTACTTTAATGTATCCTTAATATCACAAGCCACCCATCCTAGTATAAGAGTGGTATGAATTCATGCTCTGCTGCTAAGATTTCCAAATAAGGGCAAAACTCAGCATCCTATCCCCACCCCTTCATGTGGTGCTCAGAGGCCAGCATAAACGATAGGTACTTACGTGGCCTCTATCACCATTATGTCTCAATGCTCAGTGCAGTAAGTCTCTTTAGGAATGTTATGCTAAATCTCAAGAGGGGAACTGTAAAGAGTTGCACCTCCCCAGGCAAAGTGATAAAAGGACATGACAGAGGGAAAGAGCAGCTGCTTTTATTAGAGGATATAAATCTTCTGGAAGCTCCAAAGTCAGCAGAGCATGCTGGCTGCAGTGAGAGATAGTGGCAGAGTGACACTGACCTGCTGCTGACGAGCCCCCACACCTTCGGGGTACAGGTGCCAGTGTGAATGAAGGTACCCCCCTGCCATCCGAAGGTTCTTCATTGTGATCACAGAACCATAGGCCAGGTCTGAAAGAGGAGATTATAGGTTTTAAGGAGCTCTCCTGTAAAATGGTATCTCACAATCAAGCTATAGTACAGTGATTCAAGGTATAAACGCCTCTTTCTTTTGAGGCAGGCCTATTTTCCTTCTCATGAATAATTATAGTCAGCTCACTATCACCTTACCCACCATTATCCACCACAATCTATTAAAAAGACAAAACTAGACTGAGGCACAACATTTGCATTTCAAAAAAAAGTGGAGGAGAGGGAGGATTTTCCAAACCTAAAACAAATAAAGGTGTTTTTTTATTTTTTAAAAATTAATCACAACAATTAGAATATTTGGGTTTGTTTGTTTTTCTTCGTTACAGGGACATGATCAATAAGGTAACTAGTCAATTAAAAAAAAAGTTTGAATAGCTTCAGACGCAGACCCTGCAGTGACCTTCTGACAATTTTTGTGGCCCTAGAATCACATCTTCACATTTTTTAAAATGTTCTCTCACCTGTTGTGAAGGACTCAAACAATAAAAGAAGGAAAATTGACTGACTATGTGGGAGTCACAGTGAAATTGAGTATACACATACTGCTGTCAAATATACAAAGTAACACCGAGCAAACAGAAAAGGAAATTTATTTCTAATCTTTAATTTCCAGGAATCTTTTATATAACTCTTATTACAAGAGTAGGCAAAAAAAATATATATGCAGGCAATAGTTTAAATCCTTAGTGTCATTTACAGTCCCTCTGTGCCCTTCAACAATATAAAGGGGCAGCAAAGTAATTAACCAGCTACCAGGCAGCATCAAATTTGCTTGGTGGCTCTTCACCACTCTTCCTTATAGTCCCTAGTACAGGAGGTCTGGCTGAGAAAGAGAGGGTGTGGCCAGAGCACCACTGCAGTCTGTTGATTTTCAACTGCTGGATCAACTACAAGTCCAAAGTGAACCTGACAAGCCTTAGCATTATTTCAGTTTTTGTAGTGGCATGCGTTATTGAAAACACAAAGAAGAAAGTAATAACAGGGCACTGCAGCCTGGCACGCGTGTTACAGCACTCAGGCTTTTAAATATTGGGGGCTGTAATTGCAGGTCACATGCTTGCTCCCAGTTATGTGCCTCACAGAAAATCACACATAAAGGCTCCGTGCCTGTTGGAGGGGGGCAGACAGGAGAGACTTAGGGTTAGGGAAGGACTGGTGAAGGGGGCTTTCCCGAGTATCCAAGGTCTACTAAAGGGGGAGGATGTGTCCTCTCCATTCACAGCTGCAAAAAGTGGTCCTTATGTGATGCAAAGAGTGCCTCAATGCCAACTGGCAGAGGGCCCACCAAACTGTAACTCACGAGGCCTGACACACTCACTACCCCCAAAACACTGTTGCCATAATATTACTCCTGAGGGAATTCTGCACTAAAAATAAATTAAAATTCTGCATGCAAAATTTTAAAATGCTGCAAATTTTGTCAAAAAATTAATGTGGAGGCTCAAGCATTGCAGTGGGGAGCACAGATCACTGGCTGCACGGAGGTGAGAGACCACCCTGCAGCCCCCCTTCCTTCCCCGGGACAAGGACTCAGCAGTGAGGCTGCTCCTGACCCTGATACAGCGAAAGTGGTGGTCATACCCCAGAAACACCTCAGGGCCCTGACCCTCCATGCCAGGCACACCAGGTGTGGGCAGGCAGGCTCAGCAAAGCAGGGTCTTACTGCGGAGAGGCTTAGTGTGGGGGGATCCAGGTACTGGGTGAGAGGATTCTGTGTGGGACAATCTGGGTGCAGGCAGCTCACTGCAGGGTCTGGATGCACAGTGGCTCTTTGGGAGGTTCTGGGTGCACGAGCAATGGGATTTTGCAGCGGGCTCCAGGTGAAGGTGGTTGGGGCTCAGTGGTGGGGGGAGGCATGTTGTGTGCTCAGCTGGGGAGTCTGGGTGCTAGGAGAGTGGGGCATGGTGGGATGGGGGTCCAGGTGCAGCTGACTGAAATTCAGTAGGATGGGGGTCCAGCTGCAGGGGGAATGGGGCTCATTGGGGTGGGACTTCGATGGGCCCACTTAACAGGGGCCAAGGGAATGCTGCATGCCAGGCACCTGCTTTCCCCCCCACTCATTCCCCTTCCCTCCCCCATCCCACCCCCTTTCTCTCCCCACTGTCCTCTACCCCATCCCGCTCACCTCACTCCTGCATTCCCCTCCCTGTCCTACTCCATCCACCTTCCTTTCCCACTGTCTCTTTCCCCAAGCCCAGCACACATCGAAGGGGAGGACAACCAGCATTAGAACCCAGGAGGTGGTGTCCAGCGGCAAAATCAGTGAGTCAGAAGGGCACCCTCCCTCACCCAGACAGCTTTGCTTTCATAAAAATTGAGGAATCAAGGGATGGAGGAAAGCAATGGCATCACACTTCTGTTTGTTTGGGGGGCAAATGTCCCTCTGCACTGCCAAACTATGTCCATGGGCATCCCCAACCCTGCCCCCTAGATGATTTACCTCCCTGCCAACTCTTCCAGGAGCTGGAAACAACTCACCAGCACTGTTGGGAATGGGCATGTCACTGCTCTTGCAGTTTCCCTTTGCTTCCCTGTCATTTTCTGTGGGGAAGCAAAGAAATCTGAGGGAGACATGAATTCTGCGCTTGCACAGTGGCGCAGAATTCACCCAGGAGTAAAAATATGTGTCTAAGAGGTGTCATGTAAGGTATCATACGTAAACTGGTGAAATGCTGATCATGAATATCATTGCATGATGCAAGTATGGGTTGTGTGAAAAAATTAGGTATATATACTGGAAATATACTCTTAAAATATATTTTGGAGGCAGTGTATAAATCAAGCCTGCCCTAGACAAAGGAATATGGATTCTCCTCTCTGACTGGCTTGATTACGGGATTGGGCAATGAAAATACATTTACATATAAGGTAAACAAAGCAACCAAGCTAAGAAGCAGGGGAAGAAAGAGCTTAGTAAGCATACAGGGACAGAGCCTGCATCCCCAGCAAATCTTCCTGGGCTGGAAGCATAGACAACGGACTGTGAGTACGTGACGGTGTGTACCAGGCCTTTGAGGTTTTCTGTAGGAACCCCCTTTGGCCTACTACACTCCACCCTAGGAAAGGAGCAGTGAAGGTAGGTCCTCCAGCCGTGCCTAGAGAAGATGTATGGAAGCATCCAATTCGAGACCAGCAAGCTCAGATAAAATGAGCTATAGAATCTTAGCAGATCAGCTCCTTGCAAGGACTAAAGAGGCAAGAAAGGGTACTCCCCTCTGTCCAAAGGAGCTCAACTGGCTGCATTTGCTTAAGCTGGGAGGGAGCTGAGACCTTTAACCCTGCGGTAAGGGGTGAAATTAAAGGGGCCAGTTGGGAAGAGGCTGAGGGAAGTAGCAGCAACGAACCAAAGTGAGCAGTACACGGTTGCTGTTTATAGGGTCCCTGGGTTGGAAGCCATGGTTCCCCCATGGACAAAGTGGTGTAAACCCTGAGAAGAGGACAAGGCTTGTTTGGAAGCTCAAGTGAAGGGCTGAATTTAAAGGATGCAGAACTGGGGTTGAAGACATCAATGAGAGCAGATAGACAGTCTTGGTTGGATATCTGTTACCCTAGAAGATATTCATTAGGATTGTGGGACCTGGCCAGAGGGCCAAGCTACTGAAGACCCACCAAGCAAGGTTGACTACCCACACGGGGTGCCAGGAATGGGAAAAGGACTGCAGTACTGCACCCAGTAGCAGGAAGTGTTCAACAGATGAGTGCACTCTGCTACAGGGTAATATAAGGGAACAAAAAGACATTTTAGTTATAAATCTATTGAACAACTACAAAGACCAGAGCTATTGGAATCTATGAAAGTTGGATTCTTCATCCATGTGGGATGAAGTCACTGGGAACTAATTACACTGCTCTACAGCCAAAATGCTTCTGAAATAAATGTAGTCAAACTTTACTAATTCTGGGTCACTGAGAACAAAAATGATGCTTAAAATTGTTGATTGGCTCTAGTTTTCAAGATATGCTATTGGGTCAGTATATACGACCCTTGACATGGGAATGGCGGAGGATAAGTGAGTTATAAAGGGAAGGGATCTCAATTTAAACCAGAAATGACTAAAATACATCTTTGACTGCATCTATGAATAAATCTATGACTGGGTTTGGACAGTACTTGCTTTTTAAGCAAAACAATGAATGATGCGATCTGAAGCTGGTATTGCATCATACATGATATGAATTACATCATGTTATTCCTAGAAGTCATGGATGATGCAATCATAACGAAGCTTACATCAGTCTGCTGAACAAATTGACCTATAACAGCTCTAGAAATCATACAGTGTCGTGCTCTGTTATTTGTCAGTGTTTGATTTTGCAAAGGGACACATTTCTGTTTAGCCAAAGTGAGCAGAGATGCCTCGTACTTGTGTGAACAGTGCAGATAACTTCTGCTATGTTTGTGGTGAAGTGACTTTTGCATCACAAAAGCACAATATAACCACTATGGTTAAGAAAGCCTATCACCTTTATTTTGGCTGCAAAATTGGAGATCAGGACAAGAGGTGGGCCCCACACATATGCTGCAACACTTGTGCAACAAATCTTCGCCAGTGGTTGAACAGGAAAAGGAAATCTATGCCTTTTGCAGTGCCAATGATTTGGAGAGAGCCAACAGATCATACCAGCAATTGTTACTTCTGCATGCTGCCTCCAGTTGGGAAAGGTGTGTCAAAGAAGAAAAAGTGGACTGTGCATTATCCAAACATTCCATCAGCTGTACACCCAATACCCCACGGAGAAGGACTGCCGGTTCCTGATGCACCAGAATCATTCTCACTTGAGTCAGATGAGGAAGACGAAGAGGATGAAACTTCTGGTCCTGAACCATCAATGTCACAGGACCCACATTTTCTCCCATCCTCCTCCTCTGAACCACACCTCATAACACAAGCTGAACTGAATGACCTTGTCAGGGATTTGGAACTACCCAAGAGTAAGGCAGAGCTGTTGGGCTCCAGACTACAGCAGTGGAATCTCCTGGCAGGTGATGTTAGGGTTTCCATGTTCCGTGACCGTCAAAAGATCTTGTCCCATTCTTCTTCATGGAAGGTGATCTTGTAGCCTGCAACAACATCGATGGTGTGATGGCAGCCCTCAACATCATTCACATTCCAGATGAGTGGAGACTCTTCATTGATTCGTCGAAGACGAGTCTTAAAGCTGTTCTGCTGCATAATAGCAATGTTTTGCCATCAATTCCAGTTGGTCATGCGGTCCATATGAAGGAAACCTATGACAACATGAAACAACTTTTGAGGTGCATAAACTATGACCAACATCAGTGGCAGCTTTGTGGCAATTTGAAGGTTGTTGCTCTCTTGCTTGGTCTGCACACTGGATACACAAACTACTGCTGTTTTCTCTGCGAATGGGATAGTTGTGCAAGAGATTCCCACTACATCAAGAAAGATCGGCCACTCCGACAGTCATTGGAGCCTGGGAGGAAAAGTGTTCAGCATCCACCACTTGTTGAATCAAGGAAGATTTTGTTACCACCCTTACACATCAAGCTGGGTCTGATGAAGAACTTTGTCAAGGCCATTGACAAAACACAAGCAGTTTTCAAGTCCCTCTGTGGAAAATTTCCAAGGTTAAGTGAAGCTAAGATAAAGGAAAGTGTCTTTGTTTGTCCTCAGATTCGTGAACTTCTTCGAGATGATGCATTTGACCATGCACTGCGTGGCAAGGAAAAGACGGCATGGAAAGCCTTCCAGTCAGTGGCAATACATTTTCTCGGAAACAACAAGGCAGACAACTACAGGTTGTTGGTGGAAAACCTCCTCAAGGCATACAAAAGCCTTAGTTGCAACATGTCACTAAAGAGACATTTTTTGCACTCTCATCTAGATTTTTTTCCACCGAACTGCGGAGCAGTGAGCAACGAGCACGGCGAGCGATTTCACCGGGACATTGCAACAATGGAGAAACGCTATCAGGGCAAATGGAGCCCATCAATGCTTGCAGACTATTGCTGGACAGTGACAAGAGAGGCTCCATTTAATGAATAGCAGAGACAAGCCAAGAAGCGCCAAGTAGACACTGAATAGGACTAAACTATGTACATAATAGTTTTTTGCCTTTTGTTTCATAATACATTTTATTTATATAACCCTTTTGCTGATTTTTAAAGTGTTACATAAACAGGACAGGTGAAATATTATCATGTAAAGCAACCATAAACACATGAAAAGACCTAGGTTTACAATTTATGATTAAAACTCTACTATCTACACAATATACATAGACATGAAATGTAAAAACTTAAATATCTTAGAAACAGTAGCCAATCAGTTGTTTTAATTGTCATATTTGAATTCAGCACATCAAAATACATAATAAATATCACATTTTATCTCTGAAGCAGACGACTTCTAAAAAATTGTAGACCAGTGTTATAGGTGAGAAATTGCCTGAGACCAAGACTGTAATCTGTTAAGCTTTAGACACTAGAAACTGTGTTTTGTTTTGTTTTGTTTTGTTTGTAACTAGACTTGTCGCTTTTTCTCTTGTTTAGTATTACCTAAATCTCTATTCTTTATTATTAAATTTATTCTTGTTCTATTACAAAACCATCTCAGTGATGCATATAAAGTGAAGTGTGACTCATCAGCTAACCCAACAGGCTGGTGTGTACACTCCCTCTTTGGAGGCAGTGAACTTAATGTCTGTGAGTATCACAGCAAGAGCGACTGGACACTGCAGGGAGACATCTGGGGAACTCTCAAATTGGGATTCATTGATTGTTACCTGCAAGGCAAGATTTAGACTGGCAGAGCCTCAAAGCATTTGCTGGTGACAGACAAACAGGTGTGGCAGGGAACTGACACACAGCCTAATCTCTAGCAAATCTGGTGTATTTGCTGACTGGTTAACAATGTCTTTTGTTTTTTTAAAGACAGTTATGTGCCAGGTTTAGTTTGAGGAGTTACTTCCCCAAGGAACTGGACACTTACGCTCTGGAACGGAGACATTGTGAAGATTGTTCCCAATCAGTCGAGACTGAAAGGCAGAGCTGAAGAAACCATCCCCGGGCCCACTAGGAGAGAGCAAAGAACGTGCAGACTGTGAAACTGTGGAAACAAGTGTGCAGAACTGAAATATGTATTACCAAATCATTTTAAAGAAGGAAACAGATGTGACAATTTGTCTGCCTCAGAACACTGGGGAAAGAGAACTTCAGCTCCCATAGGTGTCTACCTCTCACAATGGGCTCTAACTCACTTGGCTATGACAAATACACTCTCACGGGCAATTTTCAACAGCTTCAAGGTTTTGAGAGGGTTTCTATTACCCTTTTAGTTCTGTATGAAGAACAGTGAGTTTTCTTTGAAAGTGCCACATTCCTCTACTCATGGTCTCACCTTGGGCAAGTCACACCCCCTCTATTGCTACTACAGACCCACTCCTGCTGTGGTACTTGTGGTGAGACTACTTGACTTATACCTACATGTCTGAGGAGTAAATAGAAAGAATTCATAGATCTTACTGATTTTTATATAGCTATTACTTTAGCCTTCCATGACCACTATATGGCCAATCACCACTTTGACAACCTTACTAACCTGTCACACCTATTCCCAATGCACAGCATCAATCTTTTTTTTGGAGACACCTACCATATTATGAGTAGAGCTGGTCAGAACATTTCAGGTGAAATAAAATTTCACCAAAATATGTTATTTCACCAAAACCTGTGTGTTTTGTGGAGACATACCAGTTTCTGCAAATTTTTGTCAGGAAGGTTTTTGGATCCAGAACCTGGGTGCATGGAGGTAGAGAATACTTTGATCAGAGTACTAGCCTGGGATGTGAGAGAACCATGTTTAAAGTCTCTTTTTGGACTTGATTTGGAGTGATCTGGGATGAAAGTCAGGCAGAGCAGGAACTTAAACCTGGGTCTCCCACATCCCAAGCCAGGACCCTGAACACCAGGCTATAGAGCATGGATGGGCAAGCCATGGCTCGTGAGCTGCATGCAGCTCTTTTACAATTAAAGTGTGGCTCACAAAGCTCCCCATACCTCACCCCTCTCCGCCATTCTCCACCTAGTAGACTTGGGGCAGGAGAAGCTCAGGGCTTCTGCCCAGAAGGAAGGAGGGGCTCAGGGCTTCAGCAAGAGCAGGGTTGAAGCCTCAAGCCCCAGCAGGTACCTCCCGTAGGGCTAGATTCTAGGGTGACCAGATGTCCCGATTTTATACGGACAGCCCCAATATTTGGGCCTTTTTCTTATATAGGTGCCTATTACCTCCCAACCCCGTCCCAATTTTCCACATTTGCTATCTGGTCACCCTACTGGAGCCCCAAGACTCCTCTTCCCACAGGGCTGAAGCCCTGATCCCTGGCAAGCGCACCCCATAGGGCTGGAGCCCTGGCAGGCATGTCCCAATTCTCGAATGTCTGAAGATTGTCGTATGCGGCTCGGCAGGTCAGTAAGTCTGGCCGCCCCTGTTATAGAGTGAAACTGGTTTCTCAAACACACACAAATTCTGTTTGTGTGACATTTAAAATGTTTTGTTTTTATTTCAATGCAAACAAATTTCAAAACCTTGAAAGCAGCCACCATGAAACAGAAAAGTTATCTTCCAGTCAGCTCTCACTGTGGGCACTATTGAAACCAAGTGCATAAATAAGAAGAAAACAAAGGCATCTGAGCCCTGTATCACTAGCTGATTAGGGCCAGAATGGAAGGAGAGTGGTTAAAATACTAGGTTGGGACTCAGAGGAGGGTTCTAATCCCACTTCTTCCGATGACTTGCTGTGTGACCTTGAGCAAGTAAGTTCCCCTCACTTTCCCTATTTGCATAAAGAAGATAATTATGCCAAATAATGCAGGAGGAGGAGCTGAGGGACCTGATTAACGTCTGCAAAACATTTTAAGATACTTAGACGGAAGGGGCCAGAGTAACTATTATAGTCTCCACTAAGTCTCTGTACAAATACATATATTAAGCTGAGTAATTAATCTATTTGGATCTACCTACATTGGGCAGTGAACCATGTTTAAGCCCAGTTTCTGAACTCTGTGCCATCTGGACCAACCACTACTAACATGATTTGGCTGGCTGGTGTGCCCAGAGCCATCCTTGTAAGAACTATGTTTTAATCTGAGCAAGAATCTACGCTAAGATGTGGCTTGTAAATGTGCTTCTGATGCTGAAAACCTAAAACTACTAAAGGCAGAATAAACAGTGACTCTCAATTCAAAGGGAAGGGGAGGTGATTTTCCTCTGTGCCAAGGGAGAAAGCAAGAAGGAAAAGTTGAGAAATACCTTTTATTTAACACTGCAAAGTGAACAGCAAACTGAGTTGTGTAGAGCGCGAGTGGCAGCAGGATGAGGCAGAATACACGAGCCAGCAAGTGTTTCCCCAGTGTGACCTGCAGACAGAATCCAAATCAAACAGCAGCAGCAGAAACCCTCCTGACTGCAACTGCTAGGAGTGGCCCTGCGATGGGAGACTATTCATACAAATCACCATGGCACACAGGACCAACTAGTTCCTTAGCAAGCTGCAAGATTTCCCCAAAAAGGCTGAGGGAAAGGTGGAAGCCAAGCCACATTCTCCCAATGTGCTCCCCAAAAAAGAGGACCTCATTTGAAAATATGTGAAAAAATAATTTTTATTTCCAGAAATGTTCAGCACCCACTTCTGCAACTGAAGTCAATGGGAGCTGCCCAAAATCAACACCTTTGAAAATCAGGCCCATATTACTTATATAGTTTATTGGGCTAGCACAGGACTTGAAAATAAATGAAGCGTGGGGAGAAGTTTGCGGAGTAGGAACTGTGGCTATGTGAAGAGAGAAAATGAAAGCATGGGGGAAGACCAATGTATAAGAGTCTTGGGGAAAATTCAGAGGCTGTCTCAGATGTGGGTCTAAAAGTGGCTTCTTCATTATCCAAATTTGCTAAGAATTTGGATATAGAGAGGTTAAGACTCCCAAAATCAGGTTTAATTGATGTATATTTCTTCTATCTCAGGTTTTTGTAAGTACTTATCAATTAGCTATTAAGCTAAGCAACTCCCATCTCCTAACACCAAGGCAAATTATTTTCAGATTAATAGGGAAAATGCTGACTATGTTTCGTTGTGGTCCAGAGCCTACACCCACTGAAGTCAATGGAATATTTCTCCTGAGGGAACTCTGTTCCATTGTGCAAAAGCAGAATTTGTGTAGAATTAATGTTCTGTATAGAATATCATGTTTCCCCTTCAGAACTGGGGCTGCAGAGCTGCTGGCCACTTCTAAGGGCTGCTGTATTCTCCAAAGCCCAGCTCGCAGTTACGGCTGGGCTCTGACAGGACAGGAGAGTGAAGGTGTCTGGAGTGGGGCTGGAGTCTGGAGGGTAGGGAGTACAAGTGTCTGGGCTGTGGATTGCCCCATGGCTGGGGTCTGGTGGGAGGGGAGTGTGGGTGGCTGGACTCTGAGGATGCCCCATTACTGAGAGGGGTGGGGTGCAGATGTCTGGGCTCTAGGGGGATGCCCATGCAGTCCCCTCCAGCATCCCCCCTCCCAAAAGGAACTGGATTGTCATAGGTGTTTAATTCTCTACTCCTGGGGGAATCTTTTTTTTTTTTTTGGTGTCAGTATTGTTGACATACTTGTTCACGGATATTTTGAAATAAATTACCCAAACAATTGAAACTGAAGAGATTATATTGTGTTATTTTGACAAACCAAATATGCAGAATTTTAAAATATTGTGCCTAGAATTAATTTTTTTATGCAGAATTCTCCCAGGAGTAGAAGATGCAGTTGGCTCAGTACTTCTGGCAACATCCAGCCCAAAGCATCAGTTGAGCACCCAAAAATCACTGCCACTTCTGAAAATTTTGGCTTAAATTACATAATCAAAGCCACAGTGTCAATCGACGTCTGAGCTGGGATTAAAATTCAGGAATCTAGTCCCATGCTCAGATCAGCACAAAATACTTCTCTTTTTACAAAATCTCTTTTTGTTACAATAAATATTTTTACTATCCTCAGTACAAATAAAAAAGAAAAATATGACATCACTAAAGAGCACTGAACAAAACAGAGCAGTAGGCCAAGATGAGGGGCAGATTCTAGAAATCTTTTTTTTTCTTCCCCAAATGAAAGACATGTAAACAAACCAAACTAGTTCCACAGGCAATATGGAGAAAAGTTATTCATGCTTTTAGGCTTTTATGTTACTAGTTCTTTTTCAGAGTAACTGACAAAGAGTTGCCAAATAGTTAACATTCAGCAAGTCTCTCTCTTCTGGAGTTGGTAAATTTCTTCATATATTCCAACACTCCGGGGTTCTCTTTTGCTGCCAACAGCACAAATGAAATCAATTTGCAGCTGTCTGTGACAGAAACCTTAGAGATGATGGATTTATTCCATTTCAAATGCAATTAACTAACTCTATTCTCAAGAAATGTTTCTCTGGAGCTGGAATGCTGCATCACTGCAGCTCATACTGATTCGCATTAATCAGGAAACACAAACCACAAGGCAGGGAGGAAAAAAACAATGTTTATAAAATAAGAAAAGGGCAAAACCAGTAAGTAGAAGAAATAGAATTTTCAAACTTCAAAACAGGCTGGGACAAAAGAAAAACTGAACACTTATTTTTAAAGATGTGCTTGAAAAGTTTCTCTCTCTTCTGGCTGCAAGATCTTAAATGGGATATCAAAGACATCTCTGAGGTAATAAACATATTTCACAGCCCCCAAATACTATATGCAATATTTTTTTAAGACAGAGCACCTGACCTTTCCCCTTTCAACAACTGCACTGGCAAGTTACTCAGAGTCTAAGAACTGTTGCACTGCATTTGTGTAAAATGGAGAAGCATACAGCTGCCTCCTCCTTCAACACAACAGTGTATCCTGTAGAGACTTCAAGCCATTCAGTATACACTACAAGTAAGCCACTGGATCCTAATGAAGCTTTACATATCCTCACAATTTGTGCAGGCTGTATCCTTGCATTGCAAAGGAAGACAGCTTCAAGCTGCTTCATCGCATGAATATTAGGTGCAGCAAATTAGGAACATCTAGAGCAGGGGTAGTCAATAGGAAGACCGTGCGCCAAGTCTGGACTGCCAGATGCTTTTGAATGGAGCTTGACTTTTTTTTTTACTTCTTATCATTTATTATTTATTACTAATTATTATTATTATCATCATTATTTATTATAATCGTGTATTATTATTATTTTCTCTGGATTCTGGACCTTGACCATAGCTTGACCAAGAAATCTGGATCTTGACAAAAAATAATAGACTACCCCGATCCAGCAGAAAGCACTTCTCTTTGGAAGGCCACACTGTAGAATTCCAGATGATGGTTAACTATGGACTATTGTCTGGCCATTCTTGATATGCATTTAATCTAGAATGAAATCTAATGCACACAACCCAAAAGGCAACAGATCTCTCGAAAGAACAATGGCAACCCCTTCAGTGTTCTCTGGGTGCATTATATCCTGCTGACATAGGGTTTTTTTTAAAAAAAAATCACAGGCGATGACAGATTTTTCATTATACCTCTAAATTCCAGCCATCATCTGGCTCCAATATCTATCAGCTATCTTCTGCAGACAAACTGATAGTAAGCTGTTTTCATGGATATCAGAAGCAGGGAAGTTAACAAGGGGGAAAACACTAAATATAAAGAAAAATTCTGGACACTCACCAGTGACAGGCTGAGGTCCCCAAGCAACTCCCAAAGATCATAAACTGTGTTCAGTCCAACCAAGAGGACTACAAAGAGGCCAACAAACTTCACCCCTATCGCTCCAGCAAGGTTGACCCCAGTCAGATTCAGCCAGAACCACCAGGCGGCAGAAAACGGCCTACACAATAGACAGAGCAGGTCACTGTTTAATAATGGCTACAAGGCAAACAGCACCAATAAAAACAAACAGGAAATAATCTGCTCAGAGCAGGCCCTGGGCAACTGCAAAGCCTGTTACTACTGCCTCCTGCTTCATTTCTCAGGGGTCTTTCACTGGAAGTGGGGAAATAAAGTTGACATATTTTTCATGAATTTTGAAAGGGTTCAAGCGCACCCTTGCTTTGATGTTTGTAAAGGGCCTCTACTGAAATCTGGCCAACCCTACAGTATCTCTTTTCAGGAGGGGAATAGAACCACAACCTACAAGATGACCTAATGGGTTTGAAAACAGTCCATATACAGGAGGCCTGGGTCTGAGAGGAGTACTACGACTTGCTCCATGACATGGCAAGTATGGAAGAATCAAAGGGCTGTGACATGGGAGGAGGACAGATATTGGCTATGCACCTCCTTCTTTCTTCCATAGGCCTGTATAAAAAACCTCCTAGGTTGAATATCTTCCTAGCCACAGCAAAAGTGGTAACTACAGCGAAAGAAACAAGGCTAAAACCAAACAGTAGGGAAAAGAGGAGTGAAGGTGAGGAGGTGGGTGGAAGTCTATTAGCCCCTCTCCCATTGACTCACTACCGCTGAGTATCCACATTTTGCTCAATCAAAAGTCACATCAGCACTAGTTAGAAGCCAGAGGGCCACTCCTAAATTACATTAAATGTAGTGGTTTGCTGCTGTCCCAATCCTGAATAAAGAGACAACCAATGAAAACTACAGACCACAGCACAGAATACTGCATCTTGAGCTGATCAGATGGAGTGCAATACACTAGGAGTTTGCAGTTTACAGGTTACATGCTCCATGTTGTAAATGAGGATGGCTACCAGCAGCATTATGTGACATTAGATGGGCCACACTAGCCATGTCTGCTGTAGTCAGTCACACCGAGACTCGCACAGTCAATTCTATAGCATATTTCACACAATGTTACAGATCACAAATGGGTAAAGCTTACTTAGTTATCACAATCACATCATCTGAATTTGGTTCCATTGTGGGGAAGATGCCTTATGTGGCTTCACCTTATATAAACTCCTCAGGAACCCTAAAGGCTCTGTAAGCAGGATAATGCCTCTTGGACATTGGTTCTCAAAGTGGGGGGTCACGACCCGGTTACGTGGGGGTCGCAAGCCCCTGCTGTTGCCTTGGGCTGCCAACATCCAGCCCCGATCCCAGCCCCTGCTGCCGCACACAGCCTGTGCCCCAGCTCCGGCCCCAGGCCCTGCAGGCTGCCAGCAAACACCCCACCCCCTGACCAAGCCCAGCCCCTGCCGCGGCGGGCTGCCGGCGGGTCCCCCCCCACTCGAAACTGGCCCCTGCCGCGGCGGGCTGCCAAAATCCACCCCCACACACGTCCCGAATCTGGCCCCTGCCACAGCGGGCTGCCGGAACCCACCCCCAACCCCTCCTGAACCTAGCCCCTGCCCTAAGGAGGGGTGGGAGGGGCGCTTAGAGGCCTGGTGTCCGAAAGGGGTCACCAACAGAAAAAGTTTGAGAACCACTGCTCTTGGATATGCATAGAGCAACTAGCTGGAACACATTACTGCTTCATTCAGAAATCTCATGAAACATTTCCAAATATGCTAGGGCACCAATCCTTGAAGCCCAACAAATTACACTATTTTATAAATATTCATGGACTCATCGATATGAAAAAGCAGAGCTCCCATAGTTAGAAAAGATGTGACTAAATTGGAGAAAGTCCAGAGGAGAGGAATAAAAATAATAAAACATTTAGAAAACATGACCTGTGAGGAAAGATTAAAAAATGTGGTTTGTTTAGTCTGAAGAAGAGAAGACAAAGGGGTACACGATAAGAGTCTTCAAGTACATAAAGGATGTCATAAGGAGGGTGATAAAGTGTTATCATTATCCACCAAGGACAGGACAAAAAGTAATGGGCTTAAATCACAGCAAGGGAAATTTAGGTTGGACATTAGGAAAAACATCCTAAATGTAAAGGTAGTTAAGCATTGGAACAAATTGCCTAGGGAGATTATTGATTCTCCATCACTGGAGGTTTATAAGAACAGATTAGACAAACACCTGTCAGGGATGGTCAATATTAGTTAGTCCTGTATCAGTGCAGGGGATTCAGTTAGATGACCTATCGAGATCTCTTCCCGTCCTACACATTATGACTCTCAGAAAGCCCCTATGTTTACAATAATCTCTTCTGCCAGGTGCCAAATGCCCTCTCTCTTCTTCTTCCATCCCCTTCCCCGAAACCTTCCACAGCAGTCTTATCTTAATTATCACCCAGTCCCACTATCATATTTTCTCCCTGTACATGCATGAAGGCTCATACATCTATGGCATAATAAAAAATGATCACCATCATACCTATTTGCACAGGAGTTATACTTGACCATACTCAACACAGCTCCCATAAGAAAGAACATCAGAATGGGGTCAAGCAGGATATACTGGGACAGAGTAATGCAGCCTGTATCTGGAAAATAAGACACACAACTATACTAAGAGAGATGGCTCAGTTTCAAAGCAAACCTAGAGCAGGGTCTGTAGCAAGACAGTTTCCTCACATCTTAGTCAAGAGACAACATTGGTGCTGGGATTAGAAACAGGTCAGCTTGTCTCAATTCTTACCATAGTAAGAAACTTTGAAATGTTATTTTCAGATGGCACAACAGCAGAGCTCCATATTCCCATACAGAAAACACAGATTACATTCTCAGTTCCTCATTCTTTGAGCAAGTGGGAGCTTGGAATGACAGAGTAAGCCGTCATTTTCTCACTAAGTCAACAATGAACTAATGCACCAACATGGTGCCAGGAGATGCTGTGGAGTTGGAAAGGCTATTTTTCAGATAAGAACAAAAGAAAAAGAAAAAGCTTTGACTTGGGGACATTAAAAATCCAGTGATGCTTTTTGAGAATCTGTGTGTTTAATGCCCTGTCCCTAACTCAGGTAATTCTATTCTGCATATATCTAAACCCTTCTCCATAATTTCTATTATAGATGGAACCTTTATCAATTTACTGCCCTGAAGTCTTATTTAGCATTCCTGTGCATTATTAAACAGCTGCTATGTCCCATACCAGAGATGGCTGTATTTCAGTAGTGGGTAAAATTATCTATAACTATACATCTTTCATGTGGTTTTTAAAATTCTTGCAATTAAATGTACTCCAATAGTATAGCAATAGCACCACAGAAATACCTATAAACTAAATCAGATTATAAAATGCTTTGGGAGCCTTATGACTAAAAAGCACTATATAGACTGCAGTTATTCAGGGCTCAGAAGGGAGGCAGTGTCTACCCTTTCTCATCATGACTTCTTCTTGGCAGGTAATGACGACTCCAGAGAGAAAAGTCTGCACAGTTAATCTGCCCTGAGCCTGGCCTCTATTACTGACCCTGCCAAACAGACAAGATTTCCCATGAGGATGCTAGAAATGTTTACCAAAAATCAGGATGGAGGCTGCAAGTAATGCTGCAGACAGTGACTTGGACAGCTCCAGCACCGTGAGGTAGGCGAAGGGAACTAGGCATGAGCCTAGAAATGCACAAAACTGCAAGAAAAGAATGGACACAGAGGAGAATGACAATCTATTCACAAGATGAATGTGTATACAGATCCCAAATACCCTCCTTTCTTCCATCCTCAAACACATTTAAACAATAAATGGTCCTGAAAGTAACTACAAGTGGCTACAAGAGCCCAAGTCTGGCTCACTGAGGATCCTCAGGCAGAGGCCAAACAAAAACTTAATTTGAAGAATTTCAGTTGTTTATGCAACTCTATGTCTACTCATGTAAGTAACAAGGATTTATTTCTTGTTTCTTTCCAGACCATATAATTGTCAAATTGGACCATATAATTGTTTCTTTCCAGACCATATATTTCCAGAAACATCTTTCAATTAGCTTCAAATTGCCTTAATATCTCCTTAAAATCCAGCAGGTTATTTCAGAGGCCTGCTTGCCATAAAAGACAGAGCCAGACAAAGAAGAATGTTAGTGTCTGCTCCCATTTCAAAAATCCCAGTACCAGATCATCTGGACAGATGAGATAGGGATAAAAGAATTTAGTATACATCATAAAAATCCACCCTCTTAAAAACTGAAGGGAAGTAACCGTCTATACCAGGGGTCGGCAATCTTTCAGAATTGGTGTGCTGAGCGTTCATTTATTCAATTTAATTTAAGGTTTCGCGTGCTGGTAATATATTTTGATGTTTTTAGAAAGTCTCGCTCTATAAGTCTATATTATATCAACAAACTATTGCTGTATTTAAAGTAAATAAGTTTTTTAAAATATTTAACAAGCTTCATTGAAAATAAAATAAAAATGCAGATCTTATCAGTTTAGTGTGATCTTTGCCTGTGTGTGTGTGGGGGGGGGAGATAACGAAAAGGCAGCTGTTCAGCGTCCCCCCTGCCCCTCCAAGCTCTGAGCCTGGTACTGGATCACAGCCTCCTCCCTAAGTGGGTAGATACCTTTGCTGGGCTGGGATGGCGCATCTGTGGGGAGGGGGTGCAAATCCCCCCTCAACACACCTCCTTCCCCTGCAACAAGGCTCTGAAGCATGGGGATGGGGAGGGAGCAAACCCAGGGGGAGCCCAGTCTGCAGGGCAATACAGGCATGCCTGTGTCCTTTCTCCCTGTGCAGGGAGGGAGTGGGGGAGTCATTTGCTACCAAAGAACATTCCTGCAGTCTTATAGGGCTTTGTGCAAGTAGAGAGCTACCCCTGCGCCCCCGCATGTCTGAGCTAGCATGTGTGGCATACAAATCCAAGCTTCCCTTACCATGTTGAGGGAGAGCCGATGCCTACACGTTCAGCTCAACGCTCTGCCTTGCTGCTCTGCGGGGGAAGGGGGGAGAGGAGGGGAGGGCTCTGACTGCTGCAGGCTCCAATGGCTGCGAGCAGTTCAGACCCACCCGTCCAACCAGCCGCCGCCTCACTCTGCATGGGGGAGAGGGGGAAATCCCGGACATGTGAGCTGGGAGTGTCCCAGCATCCGCTGGCTGCTGGTTCTGGCTGCGCTGCGGCTGCCTGCTCGTTGCGGGGACCTTGGTGTGCCAGTCAAAATCAGCTCCTGTGCCAGCTTTGGCACGCATGCCGGGGGTTGCCGACCCCTGGTCTATATTGAAGGAGAGGAAGGGAAACACCTATCTTTTTCAGAGGATAGTTCTGCCTTCCTTCATTGACTTGGGAGTGGATGGTTAAGCACTGGCCTGTGCATTCTTACCCCTCTCATTCCTATGTAGTTATGATGTTCATATCTGTCCCCTGGCTTTTGGAAAGGAAATGTGCCATCATATCCGCTCAGGTACCCAGCAAGTCCTATCAGCATCTGGAGAGGGAAAGGTGCAAACTGGTCAGAGAAACATCTCAAAGTCAATGGTATTCACTCCAGCTGCAGGAAAGATGTTCACATCATCCCACATCCAACCATCAAAAATATCCAATTACTACTAAGACACTTTGTCAAACATGAAAAAGGAGTTTGTGTACATGGTTCATATTGCAATTATATAAACAGATTTGTTGGATTTGTAAAATCCACTCACCTCCTTACCACTGGCAAGTGGGAAACTCTCCCAGGTGAGTATGGGGACATAAGCCATCAAATTCCTAAGCTTTATTTTTTAAAAAAGGTGTAGTACTTATGGAGAAGAAAAAACCCTCCAAATAGAACCCAAACATAGACACTGAAGCAAATTTTTCTTAAGTTTGCAGACAACTCCAGAGACTTTGTTGTTGGTAGCTTTATCAAGCTGCAATAGTGTGAAATTCACAAGATGCTGATCCCTTTCACTGAAGCTATACAGCAGCCTACAGGAAAAGTGAAACTAACAACATTTTCAGAAAGGACCCAAATGTTTGTAGATCTGCATCTTATCTGGCTATAGTCCATCCCGACTATGTGCATTACTGTCACGGGCACCACTGAGGAGGTGTTATTGCCTGAAATGTGTTCTTGCCTTTAATAAAGTGTTTGGCTGCAGTGCAGTAACAAACCTATTCTCTTATATCAGATACCCACACAGTTGCAATCTTCCTCAGCTAACATAAAAGTCTCTCTTCTTAATGGGCATTTTATAAGCAAGGTGATAGTTGAACATATCCAAGTCTGTTTCAGAGATCTGATTGGCTCAGAATCTGCTGTTTTCAAATGTTGTTTTGAGAAAACAGTATTGTTCACTGGTTTACAGAGCACTTAGTTCACATTCCTGCTAATAGGAACTGCTTAACTCCCTGGATCTATAACTTCCCACAAGGAAGCCCCTTCATTTCCCGTAGAAGCACTTACACATGTTTTATGATCAACCATTCTGTCCCTTTCAGCCAATCCTTTTCAACATCCAGCATTAAGCACACTCTTTACTTTCCCGTATTTTGGGTATTTTTTTTGCATGAAAGAGAAAAGACAGAGGGTGTGGCCTCAAGTGGGGGCCACATGTCACGGCCTCCCAGCTAGATGACAAATAGATGATAACAGTAAAGAAGAAGGGGCATCCAGAAAACTCTGGTGCTCATCCTACACTTTAACCAGAAGAATGGAATAGGCTTTGGTTGGACTGTTCCAACGATCAGAGGATTCCTCTGGCTCCTAAAATGTACGTAAGAACTGATAAGAGCCGCTCACCTTCCCCAGAGGTGGGTGGACGTCAAAGAAGAAGGTCCGGTTAATGTAGTAGCTTCCCATCTTCCCAAAATGAGTTTCATCCCAACTAAAAAAAAGAAAAGATAGATGTACTCAGGAGCCGGAAATAATCAAACATCCATAGAGGTCTATTTTGCTAATGACTAGTTTTTGCCACTTTTCAACTGGACAAGTGCATAACATTCTACATGGGATTATATGTTAAATCCATTAGGAAGCTGGAACTAATGGAAAATAGATCAGCCATTAATCAGGATCTCTCTTCAAGAATATACCAGTGCTCCAGAACCTACACTGACTGTCTTTTGGCTGCCAAGTTAAGTTTAAAGGTGTTAGTTTTGTTCCTTACGCCCTAAATGGCCTGAAAGCTGCTTAGCTAAGATACACCTCTGTCCCTCTACCATACTCAGGGTCAAATAGGAGCCTGCTCAGTATATAATAGAGAAAATTGTTGGGAGGGCGTTCACCACATGGACCCTTGACACTGAAATTCCCCACCCCTCTTCTGAAACAGTCCAAATCAGCTGTCCTTCCTGGCATACTACAAAAAAACACTCACAGAACTGGGTGACTGGGCAACAAAATGGCAGATGAAATTTAAATGCAAAGTAATTCACATTGGAAAACATAATCCCCACCATACAAATACAATGATGTGATCTAAATTAGCTGTTAGTTCTCTGAAAACATCCACTCAATGTGCAGTGGCAGTCAAAAATGCACACAGAATTTTGGGAATCATTAAGAAAAGGATAATAAGACAGAAAAGATCATATTGTCCCTGTATAAATCCATGGTATGCCCACATCTTGAATAGTGTGTGCAGATGGTGGTCGCCCCATCTCAAAAAAGATATATTGGAACTGGAAAGAGGCAACAAAAAAGGGGGGCAACAAAAATAATAAAGGGTACAGAACGGCTTGCACATGAGGAGAGATTAACAAGACTGTGACTTTTCAGCTTGGAAAAGAGACGATTGAATGGAGATATGATAGATGTCTATAAAATCATGATGGGTGTGGAGGAAGTAAATAAGCAAGTATTATTTACTCCTCATACCACAAGAACTAGGGGTCAGCAAATAAAATTAATAGGCAGCAGGTTTAAAACAAACAAAAAAGGAAGTATGTTCTCAGACAATGCATGATTGATCTGTGGAACTTCTTGTGAGAAGATGTAGTGAAGGTCAGGACTGTACCTGGGTTAAAAAAGAACTAGACAAATTCATGGAGGATACGCCCATCAGTGGCTATTGCCAGGATGGGCAGGGGTGTCCTTAGTCTCTGTTTGCCAGACACTGGGAATGGGTGACAAGAATTGGATCACCTGATGATTATCTGTTCTGTTCATTCCCTCTGGGGCATCTGGCATTGACCATTGTTGGAAGACAGGAAACTGGACTAGATGGACCTTTGGTCTGAACCAGTATGGTCATTCTTATGGAAAGCCTGTAAGAGCAGGCATATGGGTGGGGATGAGGTTATTTTGGGAACAGCAATTAAGAAGGGGAATCTAAAGGGTGAGAAATTGTGATTTATAATATACTTGTTGACTGGTGATTACCATATGCATGAAAATGTGCTGCCTCCATTTCTCCATCTGTAAAATGCGGATAATGATCCCCATTTGTAAAGTGCTTTAAGATCTACTGATGAAAAGAACTATAAAAGAGCTAGGTATTATAATTTAAGTTTTTATTAATAGGAAAACCATCTAGAGCCCAAGAGAGTTATTTCTTTATGTTCTTGCATCTGAAGAAGTGGGTTTTTTACCCAGGAAAGCTTATGCCCAAATAAATCTGTTAGTTTTTAAGGTGCCACCGGACTCCTTGTTGTTTTTGTGGATACAGAATAACACTGCTACCCCGATACTATTCTTTTGTGTTACTACCTTTGTATCAAAATAATAAACCAACTAAACAGTTACGCACCAGGAACTTGGCAGAGCTTCATGTTTATACAGAACTTTGGCCTTGTCTACACTAGCATAATTTACTGTATTACGTAACATTTATTCCCCATCAAATGAAGTGCACTTGGCATCCACACTCAAGTGCTTCAGTCAGTCTCCACAGGGACTAAACAAAATGATGGAGGCTGGATTTTTCCAGACAATCGTTCCAGAGCCGGTGTGGACAGGCCCCGCCCCTCAGCGAAGCAACGGGACTCGACTAGCTGCCCTGCCAGCTGCAGGATGCTGAACCGCTGCGTGACGGCTGTCAACGGGGCGAGCGGGGAGCTGTGTCCCTCATATCCCCTGCCCCACACCAAGGGCCCAGCCAGCCACACGCAGGCGCCTGCCGCTGCCCCCAGCCCCACGGGGCCGCGAGCGCCTCACCAACGCCCCCATTCCCCACGCGGGCTACCGCCAGTTAAACCCAGCACGAGGCCCCGACTGACCCAGCCGAGACTCCGCCCCCTCGCTCGCGGCCTGACCGCCAGCCCCACCCCCGTTGCCATAGCGCCGCGGCCCCTTACCAGACGTGCGGCGGCTCCGACAGGCGGTAGAAGCGGGAGGCGAAGCTGAGGAGGGTGACGAAGGCCAGCGGGACCCAGACCCGGACCCGGACTGGAGCTTCCAGGGGAGCCCAGGCCCGCGGAGCGGGAGAGGGACGGCTCGGCCCGCCCGCCGGCCTGCGGGGTCGCCGCTGCCGGAGCCCCCCCGCAGGGAGGGCCCGACTCGGCCTGGCAGCACCCCGCCGCCAGCGTCATCCGCGCCCTGACACGAGGGAGGCGCCGGTGGCCGGGCACCACCGCGCACAGCATCAAGGGAAAGGGAGTCCGGGCCGTAGGGCATGGCGGGAAGCGGAGTCTGAGTCCCTCGCAGGGCTTGGTGGGAGTTGTAGTTCCCCGCGCCGGGAGCCAAAGCGCTGCCGCGGGTGGTGGCAGATTCAAGCGAGAGCCGGGGCGGAAATGCCACAAAACGGACCCTGCGCAGCGTGCAGGGAAGCGGCGGGGACCCGTCTTCTCCCCACGCGCCCAGCCGGCACCCAGAGATTGCCCTGTCCGCCCCCCATTCACTGACAGACCCCTGTAGACACCCTGTGACTGTCCTACGTGCGTACCCCCATTCACTGTCAGACCCCCACAGACACCCCAACACTGACCGCCCCCACTTCACTGACAGACACCCTGACTGCCCTGCCCCCCACTGCCCATTCACTGACAGACCCCCGCAGACATCCCGTGACTGCCGTGTCCACCCTCCCATTCACAGACACCCTGAGACTGCCCTGCCCACCCCCCATTCACTGACAGACTCCCACAGACACCCCAACACTGCCCTGCCCACCTCTCCATTGACAGACACCCTGTGACTGCCATGCCCCATTCACTGACAGAAGCCCACAGGCATCCCATGACTGCCCTGCCCGCCAATCACTCCAACATTCACTGACAGACTCTCACATCCAGTGACTGCCCATCGGTGACACCCTGCCATACACCCATTAGCTGACATCCACACCCATTGACTGCCCCGCCCCCCCACGCATACCCACTGTCTCTGCTGACAGACCACACATACACACACATAGTGACTGCGCTGTCTACAAACAGCCACAGCTCATGTGTACATTATGCCCACACCTACTGCCCGCCCCCATTCACTGGCAGACCCCAACCACCACACACATATCGTGTGCACACAGTATATGCGCACATCCATTGCCCATTCCCATTCACTGGCAGATACACCCAGTGACTGCCCTTCTGCTGCTCACACACACACATCTACTGGGCACACACAGCACTTGCAATGTTTGTCATGCCGATACAATAGGGCTTAATTGATCAGATTCACTTTTATTGCTAGCCAGGTTCACTTTCTGGTTCTTGACATGTATGCTGCACTCTCTGGGTTGCAATTGCTTTGGGGGGATGTTTAAATTCAAATTCTTCATTGAAATTTTAGAAAATAATATTAAAACATTTCAGTTGATATGAGGATTTTAAAAATCTTTTCCTCCTTACAAAAATCTAAACTTTGGGCATAAACTGTCCAATCGAGATGCTTTAAGACTTGGAAAAGCAGTTAGAACTACTACTCCCAGAATGCCAGCAATTCTCACAGCATGGCTGGGGTCTCATCTGAATGAGACTGGCAGCGTAACAGACCTATAGAGAGCACGTGAAGAAAGATGTCAGCCAGTGCAACGTTAGCATCTGTGTGACTTCTGTTCAGTCAGAGGCGGAGAGACAGAACAGAGCGGTGGAGAAAGTGCAAGATGAGTGCTGCCTCAGTGAAGGTATTTACTGCTAGAGGGGCCCAGAGACAGTCGAATTGGGGCTTTTTTTTCACGCTGGCTGCACAAAGAGAAGCTCTTATTTCTCCTACAGCTAATGCAGCTTCAGCTGGAGGATCTTCACGTTAATTCAGAAGCATCTGAAGTGCAGACTGCATTTTCAGATAGGGATGTAGCTACCCTCAATCCCACGTTTTATAGAAGATGGGCTGAAATTGTGGCCCCTTGATGAGATATAGTAATCCCTGGATTCAGTTTAAACCCTGAGTCCTGCAATATGCCCCGCACAGGCAGACTCCTAAGCCTATACAGAGTCACGCTGACTTCACTTGGGCTTTGCCTAGGTAGAACAACTTTCAGGATCGAGACCTAAGTTAGTATCCAGTGCCTCCACGTAAAAGTCTCCAGGAAAGAAATAAACTGCATAGTATAAAGACAGTTGCAGAACACAGAAAAATTTGTAAGTGATCAGTTTGGGTTTCAACATCTAACAAGAGGCATCCCACCAGATGGCATGTGAGTTTGTGGGAGGGCAAGAAATTTGGATCAGAGTTTAAACAGCACCCGCAGCAAATGAAATAGAACTATCATAAATTACAATATATGGTATATTTTCCTTTCCCATGATCTATAATAGTGAAACCCTCTGCACATGTATTGGGTGGTTAAGAGCTGAGTGATTTATTCTGTTCTTTTGGGTTATGATCTGATGATAAATTATAATCTAACAAAACACAGGTGGAGAGTTTCAGATGGGTTTCTAACCCTTGGGCATACCCACAGGAACACTTTTCCCCTCTCTAGTCCTATGTTATCCATTGTTCCCTGGGCTGCTGTCTTGAGGAAGATAAGGTACACAGGGCTGTTGTAGTCGGAATCAACAGATGGTCAGGATTCAAAGAGCCTGGTCAGGCTGTTATAGCCTGAGACATATAGATATCAGTGAGAGCCTGGCAAGAAGTGACTCTTGGAGGGAAACAGGGTTACAGGGACATGCTGCCCACGGTGCTCTGTGCTGAGCCAAGAAGTTCTCACTGAGCCTCAAGAAGTATTGCTTCATAATGGAACCTGTATGCTGTGTGGGCTGTATGCCCCTATTAAAGACGCAAGCTGCTGCAATATGATCCATTTTAAGTCATGTAGGATGTAGCCTCCAGCTGTCAGTGTGGTCCTCAGCGAGGCAAAGTTTGGGGGGAAGAGGGTCAGGTTATTTGCCAGTGAAATGAGCTCCAAGGTATAAGTGTCACGAGGTACACTCTGTAGTACTTTGTACTGGCTGCTCCTTCCAGCTGATGCTCTCTAAGCACTTTACAGCCATCAGTGCATTAAGCCTCACAGCCCTCTACTTAAGTAAGAGTTATCCTCCATTTCACACACAGAGGTTATGTCCTGGATCATGTACTGCATCACCACAAGCAGAGTCACGCATAAAACACAGGAGTCCTGACTCCGTCAGCTGCTCTGTTCTTTATCCATACTACTCCCGACTTCCTCACTAAAGAATGAGATGTGAATAGAAACAAGAGTCAATGGTTCTTCTCAGTGAAGGAGTTTAGGATTCTTCATGTGGAGAGAGTAATACGATTGGGACTTTCAGCTTGGAAAACAAACTATCAAGGGGGGATATGATAGAGGTCTATAAAATCATGACTTGTGTGGATAAAGTAAATAAAGAAGTGTTATTTACTCCTCATAACACAAGAACAAAGGGTCATCAAATAAAATTAATAGGCAGCAGATTTAAAATAAGCAAGAGGAAGTATTTCTTCTCACAACGCACAGTCAACCCGTGAAATTCTTTGCCAGAGGAGGTTGTGAAGGCCAAGACTAAAACAGGGTTCAAAAAAGAACTAGATACATTCATGGAGGATAGATCCATCGATGGCTATTAGTCAGGATGGACAGGAATGGTGTCCCTAGCCTGTGTTTGCCACAAGCTGGGGGTGGATCACTTGATATTTATCTGTTTTGTTTATTACCTCGGGGCACTTAACATTGGCTATTGTTGGAAGACAGGATACCGGGCTAGATGGACCTTTGGTTTGACTCAGTATGGCCATTCTGATGTTCTTAGGGTCATGAATCTTTTTTGGAATCTGATCACATTTCTGCACACCCAGCATGTGACTGGTAGGACTTACTGATCTTCTCTTCACCTCCGCTCTCCCTGTGCAGACCAATTTCTTGGCCTTTTCACATCTCAGGAAGGCAGCGTTAACTTGAGCTGCCACTGGCTCAAGTGCCAAAGGGTCCCAAGTGGTAAATAAATGTGATGCTTTCCCCTTATCCCCAGGGGCCTTGAAACTAAAGAGCAGGGTTATCAGCATGACACAGTTTACATGCATGACACTCAGCAAATGACCAGGCAGACTGCAGAAAGATAGCAAGCAGGAAAATGTCTTCCTTGGGAGGTTACAGCTGGGGAACAGAGAGGCAAAGTGAAGATATTGCCAACTCCAAGTGTTCAAAAATTCTGGGCAAGTTCCCAAAGAAAGATGAACAAAATTCATATATTTGGATGCTTTTTCTTTGTCTTCTGGTTTTTGATTCCTTAGAGTTTGTGGTTTCCAGTTTTGATCTGCCACCATGAGAGCTAAAAAGTTACTATTTTTTTTAAATGAAAGCTGAGATTTTCACATAATCTTATGATCCAGGAGCTGAGGCTTTGTGAAAATCACCAAATAGCATGAATGTCACAGGAAAATCCCAAGAGCTAGAAACACTGCTAAGTTCTTTCCTTCTCTGTCCTCCTACCAACCATTCCTCTGGTGGACTTTGGCTGGAATAATTCAGTCAAACATTTACATTCTGTAAACATCTTAAATTAATCTAATATTTAGCTGTGAAAATGATTTAGTGCTTAGTTACAGGACTGGGACTCAGGACTCCTGGGTTTTAGTTCTGGTTCTGCCATTTTCACACAAGTTAATGGACAAGTCACTTCCTTTCTCTGGTACAGTGTTCTTGGCTGTAAAATAGGGATATCCTGACACTGCATTTTTAGGGGGGGGAAGGGGTGGCATGTGAGAATTAATTTATTAAGATATCTAAAGTGCTTTGGGGCCCTCCAAAGGAAGGAGCTAGAGGTTTGTTATTCGTTAATAAGAAATACAAACAAGCCTTGTGTACAGAGGAGGAACCTTTGTTACATGTTAGACAGTGTATTCTCAGTTTTACACAAAGACAGTCCCTGCTCGGAGGAGCTTTGTGATAACAGCAACTCTGTTTTTAGAACCTGCTCTTCTTTTATTATTCCACTGAGTTGTATTTCTGCACTGGCAGCTTCTAGCAGCCCCAAAATCTCTATAAATGTTTCATCCATGATGACAGGAGCCAGATATCACAGTGCTGGGCTCAATATATCAACCTAGAGAAATATGTGTGTGACTGGTACAGGGTATTCACTCACAACAGAACTGAATCCTGCCAGCTCCTGTTACTGAATCTTCTGAACACAAGAAGCTATTAAGAATTTGGATTCTGGCACTTTTCTCATTGACTGTAGGGGCCGAGCCTTTCCCCACCCCAGCTGAATGAAAAGAGAAGGCAGGGTCATGTGGTTTTCACTCTGTGGAGTGAACTGCACACACAAACCATGGATTCCTCTGGAAAGGTGAGATCCAAAGGGTTTAAAGCAGGTGGGGGAGTTTCCATAGTTAATCTGGAGATTTGCTTCCCTGCACTCCATACTTGCTTGGATGAGTAGCTTCTGTTCCACATTGGGAACATATACATCAGTGAATGGCTCAAAGGGCTGGCTCATGCCACTAAGGTTTCAAATGGAGCTTCTCATTGTACACAGAAGGGATTTTACTTTAAAAATTAACGGCATGATAAAGAAGCCCACATCTGAAAGTGACAAAGAAAGACATTTTGAAGGGCCCAATCTCACCTGACTTGTATCCTTGTTGAAATACATCAAACTTGATCAAATTTTCAAAGGAGCAGAAGGAAAAATGCTTCCCTCTAGCAGAGAAACTGCTAGCATTACCATCATGTAATCCACTTTCCTCTCTCTCCCTTCAGCCAGTTCTTTATAGTTATTTCCGAAGTTCCTGCTCCTGGAGAGTGAGAATTGGTAAGATTCTTTGTTTAATTCTTCTTTGCTCTGGCACTGTCAACCCACCACCTTTCCTGAACACTAATTCCCTTCACTAACCAAACTAATCAGTGACTTATTGAGAGAGAGATCAGCAGACATGCAACTGAAAAAACAGTGACTTTGGGTTTCCTCCACTTCTCCAGCGGGAGGAGAGAGCAAATACCAGAATTAATTTGCATTTGGCAGAGGGGAAGGCTAGGAGGGGATCAAGAGAATAACTATTTCATGTAACCAGTTGAAATTCCAGTGGCCATGGGCAGACAAGATACTTACTGGAGCTGAAGGGATATTTGTGTGTTTGTTAGAAACTTTTAATCATCTACTCACCTTTGGTGGGGGGGGGGAGCGGGGGGGGGTAATCTCTGCTGTCCTTTCTTGTCACCCCTGTCCTCTCAGTATTGGGCTCCCTTGTGAGCTACCACTGACCTTATGACCCAAGATGCTGTAATGCAGGGCATAATGGGGGTTATTCAATAGGGTGTTAGTACTAACCTCACTGCCCCAGCAAAGTACTAGGGGGCACTGCATGATAGAAGCACTGTCTTCCACAGGAGATCTAAAACAACCACTCTGAAGGGAAAGGGGTTTCTTGTTTTGTTTTTAAACCATCTTCAATTGAGTTTTTATATCTTTATGAGCCCATTTTCCTTGGAACCTAGCTTTCTGACCCACTCTGCCTCTGAATCTATACGTTGTGTTCCCTCTAGCACTGGCTCTGAAGGGAATCGCCTATGATCAGGAACCAGTGAACCTCCTGAAGGATGGGGGACAGCAGGTAAGAGAGCTGGCACACAGGCTAAGCCTACTCATTAAATTTGTCAGCCCAGGATTATCAGAGGGCAAAGGAAATGGGATCAATGTTGCCTGCTATAAAAATAGCTGTCCAATAGCTCACTCCAGACTTTTTTCCATAGCTAACTGTTGCCTCTGACCTCTTCAGCATCCCCAACTCCCTCGCTTCCTAGTGTTGACTTAAGCATAGGCTGAGATCAAGAAAATGTCCTGAAACTCACAAGTATCAGGCCATGTAAATGTCCTGAAACTCACATGTATCAGGCACTATTGCTTGGGACATTTAAAATTAGAACTGGACACCATCCTGCCTTAGCCTTCAGGAGGGAGGGCAAGAGAGACAGATTGCATGAGACCTAATAGTTTCCCTCCCTTTCTAATGTCTGTGACTGACATTATCCAGGAGGCTGCACGCAGGCCCTCTGCCTTCAATCAGCATGGGGGGAATCAAGCTCATCAGGTGCTGTGATTTCTAAGTAAAGTCCTGGGTTGTGGATGGGTAGAACCACAAAATGGAGGCATTTGTCATGGAGATGCCTGAACCACACTATAGGGAGTGACTGCCTGGAGCACAAATAGCCCTATAGCATCACTGAGGCAGGAATCTGTGACTGACAACATGGCCAAGCCAAGAATGAGGATGGTGCAATTGCACTGCTATTGGGGGTGGATATTGCCTTCTCACTGAGGGTCAATGGATAATGTGGGGATAACGCACCTGAGGTGACCCCCTAGGCCCCAATAAGGGGGCTTCCTAGTGCCCAAAGGAGGGTCATAATGTACCAGGACCATTAGGACTGAAGCAGAGGAAGGAGCCAAGAAGAAACATAGTGGAGAAGCCTCAGGGTTTCAGCAGTATCAGAGAGCAAGACTGCAAATCCATTTGCAAGCAGGGGAACTGGGAGACAGGGTAGCACTAGTCCATGCTCCCACCAAACGATTGGACATGGAGAGATAATATACAGCGCTGTGGGACCCTTGGGGCTTTCCCTTTCAGGGAAGAATACTTGGCTCCAGTATAGTAATCCCAGTGTCTTCTCTCCAGTTTTCTACTGAATTCCAGGCAGTAAATCCAATGCAGCAGGTCCCAGCCCTGAAAATCGATGGCATCACCTTGTCTCAGTCGGTGAGTAGCCCAGCCAGCTCTGCCCATTAATCATTTACTGTGTCCTGCTGCCCAGAGGGAGGACTTTGCCCCCACAGAGTGCCTGGTCTCTAGGTTATCTTTCTGTCATGAGGAAAATGATTCCAGCTGGGAAGGATATAGCAAGCAGCGCCTGCAGGGACACTGCCATGGGAAGTTGTCTACCTCTTCAGCTGAGAGATTACTCTGTATCAGGCACAAAGACACCTGATATTAGTGATCACAGCTCAGCTGCTATCTCAGAATCCCACCTTTTACTTGGTAATTTGTCTTTCAGTAGCTTCTGCCAGGGAGAGAGATCACTTGTGAGGTGCGCCAGGAAGGCTTTGCCCAGTTTCCTCAGAGAAGTTTTTCCACATCACAAAAGCACACTATTTGGTATGGTGGTAACCTCTGATCAGAAGAGGCCAGACCTCAGACAGGAAATCGTCTTTAACTCCTGCTCCTTTGCCATGCAATGGGGCTGGCCTCTCCTCCCCAGCCCTCCATCTCACCCATGTCTCCTTGCTCATTGCAGCTGGCCATAATTCAGTACCTGGAAGAGACCCGGCCTAACCCCAGGCTGCTGCCTCAAGATCTGAAGAAGAGAGCCCAAGCCCGGATGATTTCGGATCACATTGTTTCTGGCATTCAGCCCTTGCAGGTACTGTCCTGTCTCAAACAGGCAGATGGGACTTCCAGATTGCCACAGACACCTGTAAACCCAATCATAGATTGTGACAGTATCATTCTGTTGAAATTGCTGATGGGCAATAGAGTGGCAGATCTCACACAGACAGTGGCATAGGATCGAATCCAGGCTCAGCATGGTTAGCAGCATCTACTTGTTTTGTCGATTGAAAACAGCAAGGCACTTCCTACAAAGACCACATGCTCTGACCCTGAGACATGTCCATGGTTCCCCAGGACTTCTAGTTATGAAGAGCTCAATTTACAAGCAGCGCAGCAGATTCCAGTTGCTCCTCTTGGCAGGGGGCAGAGAGCTCCGGGCAAAGGAGTGTGATGTTTTGTAGGAAGGGCAACTCTGAGAAAGAAGTGGGATGTGTGGGTCTGTGGTTCGGAGACCGAAACATCTAGTGACCCGGAGGGCTGAGTTTGGGACAGGGGATTAGGGACTGACACCATCTAATCTCAGCTGACCCTGTTTTGTGTGTGGTCTGTGGAAAGTTTCAGCTTTCTGGATCAAGCTAATTTGGGGACTCTTTGGCCTTCTCAGAACCTGACTTTCCTGAAACAAGTGGGAGGAGAGAAGAAGCTGGAATGGGCTCAACACTTTATCACGTGTGGTTTCCAAGGTAAGTCTGCACTGAATTAATCAGTGCATCTACAAATAGCACAAAGCACTGGCTGAGCAGTCTGGTGAGTGATCTGGTCCAAAGTCCTGCTTTCTACTGCACAGGAACAATGAGCCATCTAGTCTGGTATCATCTGCTGCCATGCTGGCGCAGACCAAGGGCCCATCTCATCCAGAATCTCACATCAAGCAGTGGTTAAATCTCTGATGCTCCAGAGGAAGCTCAATGCTACATCAGAGAGCAGGGGATTCCTTTCTGACCCCTGTAGCAGTCAGCTCACACCCTGTTTGCATGGTGCACATAAGGACTGACAACACTTAACCTTTTATCCCAGCTGTCACAGCAGAAGCCTTTTTAATTCATATAAACTGTATAACCCTTTATTTTAAATGGTACTAAGCTTTGCCTCAAAATCCATGGCACAGTGTCCCACAGGTTAATTCTAGTAGGCATGAAATACCATTTCTATTTCCTCTTCATTATGTTTTCTTTAATTTCACTGTGGGTTTCCTTGTTCCAGTGCCCTGGGACAGGGCTATAGGAGTCTGACTGGCCCTTCCTGCTTCACTCAGTTTAGATCCCTGTTTCCTGAACCTTCCTGTACTTCTTTTTTCCAGTTCTGTTCTTTAGTCTCTTCTTGTAGGGAAGCCCCTCTCCCTGCCACTAACAGTGGAGGTGAGGGGAAGAATAGGAAGCCTATTTTGTCCTTTTGAAACCATCCTGGGTCAAAAATGGCTGAATCTCAAAGCATGCTCCTTCCTCAGCTCCACTGAGAGTCTCCTTTCTTGTAAATTCTGCCCTGGGTTGCTCCCTTCTAGCCAAACTCAGGGTACCTTGATTCACAACACTCAATCCAAAAGGCTGCTGCCAATTTAGTTCTTCACCACCCCGCTTTAAGCTGCTGAAAGTGAGAGTTGCTGATTCCTGACCCAGGGCACTGTCTCTTTCTGCAGCTCTGGAGCGGATCCTGCAGCACACCGCTGGGCGCTATTGCATTGGGGATGAGGTAAGGAGATCAGACAGAGCACAGCTTGCAGAAGGCCTAGCATTTATCTGGGACTGGGTTAAAACATCTCCCGCATGGTGGTAGAGGTCAAAGGCTTTGCGCATAGAGGCTGTGGAGTCACAGCATAACCACACCCTGTGCTCAAGGTGTATGCAGTTAGAGCATTCCCTGGGCCTCATCATAGGAAGCAGGGCTGTATGCATCTGACTCCACCCATTACCTGCTCTCCTTCCATAGCTCCTCCTCTGCGGAGTAGCCATTTCACTGCATTTCACACAGGAGGAAGACAGCTCTCCATTTCCCAGCTCTGTGAGGATGGCAAAAAGCCATGAAGGGACCTTTACTTGGCCCTGCCTGTATGCTACCTATCTGATTAGACAAGCTAATGGGAATTAGCTGGAGACTGGGGAGTAGGATACGGGGCTTTTCATCTCAGGGGCTGCGGATCAAAAGGAGCCTATTAATAGAAACACAGCTGTTTTCATGTACCAGCATGTTAATTGGCCCCAGCGTGAAATGACTTGGTGACACCTTCAGTCTTGTCACTAGTGGGCAGATATCTGCAACACAAACCAGCCAGTTCAGTGGCCATCTTGCTAACGTCTAAGGACTAAACCCCCTATGAGGTGTCCACTCCTGGTCCAAGCAGACACAGGGGCTGTGGTGACGCCCATTGACACAGGGCTCAGTCTCCAGCCCTGCCATGTCAGCACCAAGTTATCACTAACATTTTAAATAAAACCAAACAACCTAACTAGTACAGCTCATTTTGCTACTGTTTCCAGCCAGAGCAGAAAGTATGTGAGACTCCAGGAGGCTGCCCACTCCCTGAGCTTAACATCCTACGCCTGCAGTTGCTTCACCCCACTAACCATGGGAGGAAGCTTATTGTGGTAGCTAAGGCACTGGACCGGGACCTGATAAGTCTTCAGCTACGTTAAGGGCTATAATAAAGAAGCTGTTCTTAATGTTCACTGAAGGTAGGACAAGAAGTAATGAGCTTAAACTGCAGCAAGGGAGACTTAGGCTAGATAGAAGGGTAAAATTTCAAACTTTGATAGTTAAGCTCTGGAATAGGCTTCCGAGGGAGGCTGGGAATACCCATCACTGGAGTTTTTAAGAACAGGGTAACTAAGCACCTGATAGGGATAGTTAAGTTTACTTGGTCCTGCCTCAGTACAGGGGGCTGGACTTGGTGACCCCCTCAACTCCTTTCTAGTCCTGTATTTCTATAAAGAAATCTGGGTATATTTCTTGCTCTGCCACAGTGTCATTAAATGACCTGGGCAAATCACTACTTTCTTTATGCCTCCATTCTAAAATGGAAATAGTAGTACTTTCCCCCGACCCCCATCTGTCCTGTTTAGGTTGTAAGCTCTGTAGTGCAGGGACTGTGGGTGTACACATACAGCCAAGCACCATGAGGCCTTGGTTGGTTCTTCTTGGAGCTGCTGCAATGCAAATTATAAGTGAAGTTCATTTATCACACATCCAACTCTCCATCCCCAACTGGTCTCCTCCCTCTTTGGATGGGCACCTGGATTTGTTTGCTCAGTGGCAGAGTTGCCCTAGGAATCTCATGGTGCAGGGCTGTCCTAACAAATTGGTCCCCACAGTGCATAACACTGCAGCTCTCCGGGGGTCAATGGTAAGCAGCTGCAAGTGGCTCCCAGGTTCCATTCTGCATTCTCCCTGTGCTCAGCAACTGAGCCAGCTGGAGGAGAGGGAGACCTTCTGTGCCACCCCAGAGCTCCCAATTCAACCCTTTCATACTGCATGGAAGCTGGTAAAAGAATAACTGCCCTCCTTCCACCGTGGAAGGAACAAACAACTTAGTTTTAACATGGCAACACCCATCCCACTAGAAACTGGATTGAGAGCCTACAAGCCCACATAAGGCATCAGAGAGTAACAGTTTATGGTCACTACTGTTCCAGGCAGCACTGGGACACTTGCCCTAGAAGAGAAAAGCTTTGTATCCCATCCCTGAGCCAGTCAGGCCCCTCCTCTTTCATTTTGTGTAACACCTGGTGCCAGTGGAAAGTAAACACAGACCATAAACATGTACAGCCATTTTCATCTGGCAGCAGTTCCTTTTTCCTGCACTCGCATGGAGTGGATTGGGTGTAGCTGTAGTTTGAAATTGAAACAACCACCCACTGCTTGTTCCAGGCCCTGAAAGGAGCTGACTGGGAGGCAGCCTCCTGCTCTTCATGGGGCCCACTAGACCAGCAGAACTGTACAGAAGAGGGTGAGTAGTGAGAAGGGCCTTTAGGGGAAAAAATAGGCCTGCCAAGCTGTAGCTCCAGCCAGTGCACTAAAGGGCAGTTGACGGGTTTTGAATTGCTTTGACCAGTATTCTTTGTTCCAATGCAGGTTTCCATGGCTGACTTGTGCTTGGTCCCTCAGGTTTACAATGCTGAGAGGTAAATGAGGGCTGGTCAGCTCCATTAGACCCCACTCCTTGTACCAGAAGCCCAGTTGATGGCTAAGCCTGACTTCCCTCCTGCTGATGCTCAGGCCAATTAGGATAACACTCCCCCCCCCCCCCCATCTCGGTATTCATCTCACTATGATTTTTTCATTTCCAAAACCCTGTATCTTTTGAGGACTCAGAAAAGTGAGGAGCTGGGATTTCATCCCTAAGGCCCCCAGAGCAAGACTGACAGCTACCCCCACATGAGCTTAGACAGGCCAGATTCTGTGTCCCCACCTATGCAGAAAGCAAGAGAGAAACAGCCCCCTAGGGCTAGCAGAATCCCTTACGGAAAAGGCCTCTTGCAGCCAGAACTGCAGTGTTGCATACTCTAGGAGAGGGAAGATACTCAGATACCATAATGACTGGTAACCTTATTTAAAAAAAAAAAAAAAAAAAGCTGTAAGACCAGCGCAGGCATCCATTCTAGGAAAAACGGTGGGTTTCTTGCCACATGCTAACCAACGTAATACACAGGAGGAAAAATCCTAGTGAACACAAGGCTGCTTTCACACATTAGCAGGCCAAGGTAAATCCTAGGGGTGAGATTAGCTAACACATGATCAGAACACACCTTTTTTTCCAGGTGCAGACTAGGCCCCAGTCTGCCAGAATGATTCTCCCCTGATTGACTTTTCTGGAGCTGTGTGCTGATCATGTTGCCCTGGGTTTGTGGAGCAGGCATTCTGTAGAACTCCCCCTGAGTGCTTGCTACTGGACTGTCCAGCTGGGAGTATCTGACTGCCTCTCTCTTCCCTTTGTAGATTTAAAGTGGATCTGGCTCCATACCCCACAATAACCAGAATCAATAAAACCCTTCTGGAGCTAGATGCATTCCAAGTGAGCCACCCATGCCGGCAGCCCGATACCCCTGCTGAGCTGCGAGCCTAAGGTCTTCGTACAAGCAGGCTCTGTTCCTCTCTAAAGCACGAGGGTAGGGATGGCAGAGAAATGGATCACACCCTGCCCAGAGAAGGAAAGCCACTCTCAAGTGCCCAGCAGGCACCCTTAGCATTGATGCATCCTTGCCAGCTGCATAGGAGGAAGGAGAAAGAGAGCAAGCATCCCTGCCCCTTTACTCTGAAAAGGGCTGTGGGTGTCCCATTGCAGACCTGAGTATGGTAGGGAAAGGTCATGCTTACCTTGATCATGTTTAACTACCTTCAATCTCACCAAGCAACAGATTAAAGGAGAAACGTCAATAGCTATCTTGAGCCTTGAATTTGTCTGGTTTTGGGCCCAGGAATGGGCTTGCTGAAGACATCTTAGTTCTTTTATTGTGGAGGGTGAGGGCAATACCCTTTTACAGGAAATGTTCATAGCAAGATTGAGTTGTACCTATGGGACAAGGCCAGCTGGAGGTCCCCACTTTCACCAGCCATGGAATATTAAAGAACCACTCACTCCGCAGAGTAAAACTAGACTATAAACACACTAAGCCTGCTTGTCCTAGCACCACACCACAGTAACCACATTGACTTCAGTAAATACCAATTTACATGGGTGTAAGTGCAAGGAAGATCAGGCCCAGCCTCTCCTCCTGAAAACATGAGAGCTACACCCCAACCCTGGCTCTCTCTGCTCTTGTAGGGAACAACTGACAGCTACGCTACACCATGCCTGCCATGCCAGAAGTGACAGCATAAAGGAGACTAGTTATCCCAGACTGCTGCGTGATCGATATATCTTCCCTTCACCAGGCAGCAGCCTGGGAGAACTAGTCTGCCTCACTTCTAGCATAGCAGCCAGCTCCCACCTTAGCGAAAGATAACATTCTCTTCCCCATCCCCAGATGGCATGCCACTTGCACCCAGACATAACACAGCATTAGACACTTGTAGAAAGCCAGCCATTCACTTTCTAGCAATACTGTTCCCCTTCCTTCCCAAGGAGAGATTTCTGGGTGGTGAATTCTCATTCATTCCAAGCCAGAACCACCCCACTCCTGGATGGCAGAGAGGAACTGCTAAGTTGCAGCTGAGATCCAGCCAGCTTTGGTGGGTGATTCACATCCCCATCTTACAGCCTGCTATTCAGAGCCTCCAGCAACCCCCTCTCCTCACCCAGCTAAGAGTGAATTTATGAGGTCACCTTCATTTCCATGCTAACAGCTGTCTGCCCAGCAGAAGCTGGAATCTGGAGCCGGGGAGAGAAGTGATAAACAGCAAGAGACTAGTTCTGCCCAAGGCCTTGGGGAAAATTCCTCTAACAAGGACACTGCAGATTTAGTTCAGGCTTCACAGGGTAATTAGGTGTCAAAGCAGAGGCACCAATCCATTAAGGCTGGAGATTTGTGCCCAGTCCTCAGGCTGCATGTCCATGGACCTGCAGGTTTCAGGGAGACATTCCAAAGGTGGGGCAGATTTCACCTACATGCAGAGACTTTGTTCACCTCTTTGCTTTGATTCCTTTATTGCCACCCACTGTCTATCCATGTGTCTCTATTTACAATGACACAGAAGCCCTGCTGTCCTGGGCTGGGTCTCCTCTAGGTCCAGCTGGATCTTGCTTGTACTATTGTAGAAGGTCCCAGCACAGTCTGAGCCACCAAAAACTAGCACGGTGCACAGGTTGCGCTTATCCTGGTTTTCCTTGTCCACATCTGTCAGGTGGGCAGAGGTGAGGTTGAGCAGCGTGTGGCCAGCCCGGGGCACTAAGGAGAGGTGACTGTGTGTCACCGTGCTCCACGCAAAGGTGTCTGGAACAGAAAGGAATGATCGCTGCAGGCAAACCGATCCTCTGTGCCAGGGATGAAACAGACAGATGGACACAAGTCTGCCAGAAATACCAGCAAGTGCATTGTCACTGCAGCACGACAGCCATCTTCAGCAATTCTGTGTCAGTGAGCAGCTCTGAGGAGGGGATGGGGAGTTACTCACCAAGGTGAAAGGTAAATACATCCTGCAGGGCTCCCTTGGCATTACAGCCCCCACTGATCAGGACCTTCTGGTCAGACACTGGCATTGCAGCATGGAAGCTAGAATCAGAGCAAAGCATAACAATAACCAGAGCAAGATATGCAGGGGACCCACCTTTCCCCAGACACCACCTCTACTTACCTAGGAGAGGAAGCCTGGGATAGTGGTTCACGCCACAGATGGGAGTCAGGACTCCCGAGTCTTAGTCCCACATCTGCCCCTGAACTGTTCCATAACCCCAGGCAAGTCACTTGCCTCTCTGTGCCTTAGATGATGACTCACCTCTGCAGGTGCTGAGGGGCTTAGCGTGTGTCTGAGAAGCACCAGAGACCCTCAGACAAAAGGTGCTAATGAAGGGCAGAGGGTTTTACGTTTGCAAGTACCCAAGGGCCTCCCTGCAGGAGCTGAGCATTCTCCTTATAAGGGTTTCTCCCTTTGGCTCTGCTGCTACCCAGGCACCAGGGAGGGTGGCTTGTGCTGGGTGGTAGCCCTGCAAGCATGCAGGAAGCACAGTTCCAGCCATGAAGCAAGATGTGAGGATCAAGAGGACTCTCTCCTCCCACAGCAGGATCTTACCAGCGTGAAGAAGGCTGTCCTGAAAGAAATGGGACCGGCACATACTCCATGTAACCTGAAGCACAGTGGGAAAGCAGGATACACTTCAAATGTATGGCAATCCTTAGCAGCTCTGCCCAGCCCCACTGCGAGACAAACACCTCTGTGCTGAATGTGGGGAACACAGGGTTTGCTGCATCAAATCAGAGCAGCAACCGGTTTCATCTGCTATCCAGCTTCTTGCAATCACCAAAATGTTTCTTACTCCCTGCCTTGGGCCAAGCCATCTCCTACTCACCCCATTAGGGCCATCCCTACATCCACAGCTTCCCATCCCCCATACTCTGTGCACCTCAGAGCCATGCTGTTCCCCTCCCATATCACATAAGGGCCTTCATTCACCCACTGTCCCCAATCATGTTTCCTAAGGCAAGCAGCCCTTGGATTCCCACTCCAGCTGCCCAGTGTAGTCTCACAGGAAGGCAATGTCCCATTCTCACCCAGATCCAGAATGTGCACATCATTCAGGTACAAAGGGGTCCTCTGACCTCCAAAGATCACCAGCTTGTTCCTCAGCAGAGTGGCTGAATGGCTGGGGACAGAGGAGGGTGAGTGAGCAAGGCAACCTCGGGAACCTCTTGGAATTGCGGGGTCAGTCTCTTTTCACAAAAGCAGGCTTCCAGGAGAGCCATTAACTCAGCTACACTTGTGGGCTGGGGCAGCTTGAGTTTACACATGGCCATTCCCCACTTCTGTGCTCCCCACAGCCACCAGAGCACCACCTGCTGGTGCACAACCCATCAACTTGGGACAGTCCCCCAGGGAAGGGCTGGAAGCTGTTTCACTTGGGACATTTAAAACTAGGACTGGATCAGCCCTGGGGATGTGACTTGGGAGGACAGACATGTCCTTCCTTCCACATGTGGAGATTAATTAGATGAGACCTGCTGGTGCTTCCCTCCCTCTATCTTTGAGGGCTGAAATGAAAGTGTCTCACCCCAGCCGCGGTAAGGGCTTCTCTCCCTCCACAATGGGCTGGTACCAAATCTTGTATTCAGGGTTGAAGACGTAGAGTGTGTTGCTGCAGGCCCTGAACTCCATGGAAGCCATCTTGGGGAAAGTCCCTCCAAAAATAAAAAGCTCTTTGCGGTAGATGGTGGCGCTGTGGTAGGCCAATGTCGGCACCTTCCCCTTGGCCTGAGGAAGAAAGTTCCCAGTCATGTTTTAAGCACACAGGTTGTCATGGGTCAGCTCCCTGCTGGCCATGGGCACGGTGAGTCCTGGTGCCATTCCACCTGCTCCATGACCAGAACTCTTAAGATGCATGTGGACAATATCTGCTCTGTTTATGTCCCACCATTCTCTGACCTGAACGAGGCATCACCTCACCGATCCCAACTGCTTCTGAACATAAACAGGAAGAGGACATCACTCTGGAAACATTTCCGCCCCAATCAATCACTGCTAATCCCACCATGCCATTCTCTCTCAGCCCTTTGGCTTTCTTTGTGCTGCCCAGAAAGGGAAGGGAGGCAGGTGCAGGGAGTCACCAGCTGGAAAAAATTCTCTACAGGAAACAAAGAGGGAAGGGGACGGCATAAGATGAGGGCCTCTGAACCAAGAAAGCCAGCTCATTATCTTGGTGCCTAGACCAGGTTTTCACTAGCCATCCACAAATGGTGGACCATTTCCCCTGCAATTTGTGTGCTATTCTCCCATGTAGCTTGGCTCAGTTACAGCATCCATTGTCAGTCCATTCTGCCTCTAGCCTCGCTCACACTGGATGCATTATCTGGTTTCCAAAAACAGGGAGTACTTGTGGCACTTTAGAGACTTACAAATTTATTTGGGCATAAGCTTTCATGGGCTAAAACCCACTTCATCAGATGCATGGAGTGGAAAATACAGTAGTGCAGTATATTTATACCTGCCATGAAAATATGGGAGTTGCCTTATCAAGTGGTGGGTCAGTGCTAACGAGACAATTCAATTAAAGTTGAAGTGGGCTATTCTCAACAGTAGAAAACTCCACTTCCCCTTTACCCTCCTGACGGCTTGCATCCATAGGTGTGTGCACAGGGTGTGCCCTAATGTGGGACAGAGCTCGCGGGGGGTGAGGGGGGTTGCACGCTCCCATGGGGCAGCATATTAGGCTCTACACAGAGCCAGACGCACTACCCCCTCCCCCGGAGCCATGCCGCTGCAAGGGCAGTGTTCTGGGCAGGACGAGGCTGCGTGCTCTGGCTCTGTGCTGAGCCAAACGTTGCTAGGAACCTCATGGTAAGGGGGCCGGTGCCAAGGGGTTGGGTAAGGGGCAGGGGCAGTCAGGGGATGGGACGGGGCGTGGGAGTCCCGGGAGTCTGTCAGGGGGTGGGAGGGGGTCTGGGCAGTCAGGGGACAGGGAGCAAGGGAGTTGGGTAGGGAGTGGGGTCCTGGGAGGTGGTTAGGGGTGAGGAGTCTCTGGAAGGGGCAGTCAGGGGACAAGGTCGGGGCGGGTTGGATGGTTCAGGGCAGAGCCTGTTGGGGCTGGGGCGTGGAGAGGGGTTGGGGCAGGCAGGGAGCGGGGGGTTGGATGGGTCAGGTATTCTGGGGGTCCTGTCATGGGGCAGGGCGGGAAGCGGTTGGATAAGTGTGGGAGTCCCGGGGGTCTGTCTGGAGGCGGGGGTGTGGATAAAAGGTTGGGGCAGTCAGGGGACAGGTAGGGTCCTACGGGAGCAGTTAGGGTAGCGGGGAGTCTCAGGAGGGGGCAGTCAGGGAACAAGGAGCAGGGAGGCTTATAGATAGGGGGTAGGGCCCTGGGGGACAGTTTGGGGCAGGGGTCCCCGGAGGGGGCCGTCCAGGGCCAAGGAGGGGGGGAGGGGGCTTGAGGGGGCAGGGCAGGGGGGGGACTCCCTGGGTGCACATCCTAATGAAATGTGCTGCACCCGCCTATGCTCCCATCAATGACCCTAGCCAAGTCCCTTTCACTGACCGTGAAATGGGAACCAATGCACAGTGCCTGACGCTGGGCCAGGAGCCAAAGAGCGAGCACAAGAGCAAGGACACGTTGCTCTTGGGTTTCCAGCTGGTCCCTAACAGAACACACTTCTTCCCCCGCTTCGTCTCTGTCCTGCAAAAGCTCTGCTACTCACAGCCACAAGAAGCCACTTCCAGGTGGCTGTGTCCAGGATGTAGATGGTGCTGTAGGGCTTGCCCTCCTTCATGCCCCCCAAAGACATAGATGCGTTTGGTGTCCAGGTCATAGGTGGCAGTGTGACCACGTAAGCAAGGCGGCGCAGAACCCAGTGGTGGCAGATCCACAGGGAACCAGAAATCATTGTCTGTTGGAGTAACGCCACACTAGTGAGGCAGCAGAGACCCTCCATTCACTCCCCACACCTCAAAAGCCCAATCCCCTAACAGCTTTTGGTCAGGACCCTGCTCCCTTCCTTCCCCTCCACCCAGCTCATGACTCAGTGCCAGAGGGAAGGGCCTGCAGCACTCTTTCTGGGCTTGGAGGTGGCTGGCATGGGGGCAGCATATTGCTGGGGAATAGCAGGGCAGAAAAGACAATCAGAGTGTGTGGGGAAAGAGGCAGGGCCCTGGATTCACCCCACAAACCCCTCAGACACTGCAAAGTGTGCCACAGCCTCTGCTCCTTGAAAGCTACCCATCTCCCATCCCCGCTTCCACTGACGCTCCTAGTCCTAACAGCCAACAGGAGGGGCAGCTCACACATGCAGGATTGCAGGTTCAGGCTGCGGCCCATGGCACTGAGCTCGGCATTGGGTGGCACCAGTGGATGGCTCCCAGCCTCAGCAGCATGCAGCTTTCTGCTGAGCGGAGGGACGAAGAGGGGGAAATGGCGGTACCAGAAGGAGAAGGGAGGAGAGTCAGCACAGAACATGTAACAAGGATAAAACAGAAAACAAGGAGGAAGCTGAGCAAGAGAGAAAATGGAGAAACAGCTGCTCATGTCAGGGTGAGCTGAGGTGCCAAGGGGTAACCCTCCCACACCCTCATCCCAGCGGAGGGAGTCAGTGGCTTCCAGCCTATGCATGCAGAATAATGCAGCCCCCCCTGCGGAGGGTTTGGCACAGAATGGCATTGGCATGGGTGGAATCCTTCGTCTGCCTGGCTCAGAGCAGACCCAATCCACTCGACTCCTGCTTTGCCCAGAGATGCCTTCCGCCCCTTGGGACCCCTGCCTTCCCCTGCCCGACCCCAAACTTCTCACCAATCTCTAGTTTCCAGAGAGCATCCTTGCAAGGCTGTTGATTGGCTCCCTCTCCTCCAATCAAAATGGCTGTTTCTGGGTCACTGAGGCACATAGCATGACACCATCGTGGGCTCGGACAGACTGGAGAAGGAGAGATGGAACTGAACTGTGTCACTGGATCAGATAACAGGGCCTCGGGGTCTCCTCGCTTCCATGGAGAAAGCAAAGTGAGGAGGCAGAGGCCTGGACTCTCATGGGAAGGTGGTAGCCTGAGGCCCTGAACCCCCAAGCACAGATGGCAGGAGCAAGAAGCGCTACATATCTACACTCAAGTGACCTGGAGGCCCTGGCCCCTTGGGCATGGGGATTTTCTTGTCAGCTTAGGGAGTAATCATGGGGTTTCCTCTCCCCATTCTCAGTTACACAGGGAGTCAGCAGTGGGGAGTCTGGCTAGCTACACGGTCATGCTCCCTGCACTTCATGACACGCAGGCATTTTGATCCCTTTGAGCAGTCATCCTGGAAAGGATCCTCAGCTGTGGATGGGCCCGGTTCTTTTCTCTATATTTAGGAGTATTGGGAGTGTCTGGTGACAAGGTGACTATCAGCTCCTAGGGCATGGTGGGGTGGGGGTGAGAGGCCAGGGTTCCCTCCAGCTAGTTCTTTAGGATAGCTCCTTCCCCTGTTCCATTTCCTTCTCCTTTCCCTTCCAAGGGTCCTCCCTCACCAACAGGCCCCCATACTACCTGGTGGGGAAGCTGGAAAAAGTTTGGTCAGTCTATGTATCATTTTACCCACCCACCCACCCCCCTTAATGAGCCTCACCAAGCACACAGTGGAGCAGCTCAGATTTCAAGGAGGCTACAGGGGCATTGGAGATAGCTCCTGTCCCTTTTACAATGCCTGGGCTGTAGAGTTCAGGGACTATCCCCCGGGGGCAGGCAGAGTACGCATAGCCTGCACACGGTTCCGGATGCTTAGGGAGTTAAGGGGACAAGTATGAATGTTCACTCTAAGGCCTATGACATTAAAGGAATGATATACCCAAGTGGCTTAGAAGCCAGGCCAGGGTCTGAGCACCAGGTTCTCACCTTGCAGTTCCTTCACCTCCAAGTCTGCAGAGAGAAAACAGAGAGGTCATGGTCCCCTGAGATAGCAGCAGGGAATCACCTCCTGGAAGGTGCTCAATCCTGTGATATAGTGGAAGTACCTCTTCCCCCTACCCTGGCACACAGCCGTGGAAACAACACTTCTCAGTATGGAGATCCTTGGAAGTGGATATGGTGCCTCTCACGGCTATCACACTGGTTCAAATCCAGCCACATATCAGGGTGACAGGCTGACTTACAGAGAGTGAAGAGTCACCACCAGCTCATTTCACATGTCTGTGTGAACCTCCAGGTTCAGGGGCTTGGGTCTCAAACAGCATAAGAGAGTAGGGGAGGTTAGTGCTGGGGAAAGGGGCAAGAGAGAGAGACCTGGAAAGAGAGGGCGTCTCTACCCCCCAGAACAGGTATAAGCAAAGCAGGGGCCCCTCTGCCACTGTGCTTCACCCACTGCCTGGGGGGACCCCTCTAGGGTGAGACAGGAGCTCAGACTCCATCACTCTGTTTCTGCTCAAACTGCCAGCAAGAGGAACCATTGTGACAGTGGTTTGGGAATGGGGATACTTGTTTCACTAGGAACGGAACCAAGACCCAACAACTCATTTCATACAATGAATAGACCTCAAAGGCTTACAGCTTTTGGTCACAAGCTGAGGTCGAATTGGAATCGATGCTCTAAAAGGAGAACGGTTCCATTTCCAATTCCCCAGTCCCTGTGAGCCAGCAAACTCCCTGCAGACTGTTACAAGCAATAGGAGTTCAAGGCAAGAGCATTTTTAAAAATACTCCCCTGACACACTCTGTATTTGGCATCAATTAATGATGTGTCCAATATGCACCAAGAGATATAGTACTGGTAAGAGAGACTGGATGGCCCAATGGACAGGGTACTGGACTACAAATCACGAGGCCGGAGATCTCAACTCAGCTCTGTCACTGAGGTAGTGGGTAATGCTCTCTGTGCCTCAGTTTTCTCAGGTATAAATGAAGATAAATGTAATTATCCCCATGTGTAAGTGCTTTGACACCTACAGATGAAGAGCTAAGTGATACTATTACATGGCACGGCGCAGGGCAGTGCAGTGACAGTCAGAAAACCCCAAGTTCCATTTCTGACCAAGCAAGCCAAGGTTACCCAATCAAGCCATTTGTTCAAGGACAGAAATGGAGACAGATCTGCAGGGTTCTGAGAGGGATTCAGGGGACCCTCCTGGCTGGAGTTAGGCACACTCAGGGCAACTGTCCCTAGAGGCAGCGCACACAGGGAGTCAAGCAGGCAAGACTCAAAATAGACACCCTGAAAGCTATCATCCTAATGTCTGCATCCCACTCCACATTTACAGAACCAGAGTTACCTTCAGCATCCTGCTCCCCTTCACATGCCCTAGGCTCAAACAAGACCTTCCGAGGCTTCTTTAGCTCGATGGGATTAGGCTTGTGGATTTTCCTCCTGACATCCTTGGGTGCCTTCTGGCCAGTGGGTATCTCTGGGGCAAGGGGCATCAACAGCTTTTTTGGCAGTGGAGATAAATCCTTACTTCTGGTCCTTTGTACTCTGGCAGCCACCTCCAAACTCTGACCTTTAACCTGTCCAACAGAAGTCATGGCAGAATCAGCTGCCTGTGGCTTCTGGGAGAAAAAGCAAGCCCGTTCTATATCTCACTTGGCTCTTTAGATCAGCCTCATCCATGGCTGGAGATGACAAAGGGACAGGTGAGCCAGAACCCTCACAGCTGGCCCACTACTGTGGTGGAGGTTAATTTTAGAGAGAGAACCCAGCTGGCGTAGCCATCAGCTGATCCTCCTGTTGCATGCCCAGCCAGCAATCCGTCTTTGGATTGCCAGCTGAAGAGTGGCACAGCAAGAACGGGGACATTGCTGGGAGAGCAGCAGAGTGACAAGTTGAAGCATTTACCTGTAGACACCAGGTGCATTTGACTCAAGTGAGCAACATTACAGTTGATTGATCTTTCTAGCACAGAGCAGATCTTAGCTTCACTAACCTTCAGCCAGGGCCCTGCTAGGAGAGTGGTGCCACTGGTTTCACCTGCAAATAGAGCGCATAGGCCCAAAGGGGCTATGAGCGAGGGCGGGAAGGAACAGTTGAGATGTCCAACGTGCACATACCTCAGAGGTATCGTCCAAGACCTGGATGGGGGACATGGTATCTTCTGACAGGACTGGTGATTGGGTGGGCTCTGGTGCCAGAAACGGGCGAGCGGGGGTGCTGTTGTAGATGCCCTTGAGCAGCTAAGGGACAGACAGGGACCACAAAGTAGCATAAGAACAACATTCTCAGCCTGCCGCCATGTTTCATACACACCAGTGGCCTAGTCTCCCTCACTCACAGAGTGAGTGAAAAGCTAAATTACAAGAGAGAGAGATCAACTGCAGGCCAGAGGCCCTAGTGTCCAGCTCTTAAAGATTCCTAGGCCAGAACTGTGATCATCTAGTCTGATCTCCTGTATAACACAGGCCATAAAACTTCCCCAAAATAATTCCCAGAGCAAATGTTTTAGAAAAACATCCAATCTTCATTTTAAAATTGCCAGTGATGGAGAATCCACCATGACCCTTGGTAAACTGTTCCAGTGTTAATTACTCTCACTGTCAACATTTTACATTATTTCCAGTCTGAATTTGTCTAGGTTCAACTTCCAGCCGTTGGATTGTATGATACCTTTCTCTGCTAGACGGAAAAGCCTATTACTAAATGTTTGTTCCCTGGATAGATACTTATTGCCTGTAATCAAGTTACCCCCTTAACCTTCTCTCTTTTATGATAAATAGATGGAGTTCCTTGAGTCTACCACTATAATGCACATTTTCTAATCCTTTACTCATTCTCGTGGCAGAATCTTCTCCAATGTATCACCATCCTGCTTGAACTGTGGACAGCAGTAGTTGCATCAGTGCCAAATACAGAGATAAAATAATCTCATCCCCTTGTTTATGCATCCCAGGATTGCACTGGTTCTTTTGGACACAGCATCACACTGGGAGCTCATGTTCAGCTGATTATCCACCATAACCTCAAACTCTTTTTCAGAATCACTGCTTCCCAAGCTAGAGTCTTCCATCTTGTAAGCATAGCCTGCATTCTTTGCTGCTAGATATATACATTTCCATTTAGCTGTATTAAAAAAAGGTTTGCTTGCACCCAATTTCCCAAGTGATCCAGATTGCTTTCAAACAGTGACCTGTCCTCTGCATTATTTACCACTGCCCCAGTGTTTGGGTCATCTGCAAACTCTATCAGTGATGATTTTGTGTTTTCTTCCAGGTCATTGATAACAATGTTAAATAACGTAGAGCCAAGCACTGCGTCCTGTGGGACCCTGCTGGAAATACACCTGCTTGACGATGATTCCCAATTTGCAATCACATTTTGAGACCTAACAGTTAGCCAGTTTTTAGAACCTGGACTGATGGTGACAAAGGCTACTCTCACCCCAGAGGTATTTACCATAGTGGATGCTCATTCATGTGGACTGCTTTTTTGCTTCTCTTTCTTCCCCATGGGGCTAGGCAATTGTCTAGGGCGAACCATCACAGAGCTATTGCTGGGAATTAAGCAGAGCACCCAACGCTGTAATAGCTACAAACAATGTAAAAGCCCCAGGGATGTGAAACAATGCAGGAATCCTCAGAGTCAGCCAGTAGTGAGACCCAGGTGCTGGCTCTGAAAGGTTGCAAATATGAACATGCCAGGTCCCTAGGTTACCATCCCCAACCTTGACAGCAATGCCATAGGCCTCAGTCCTACAGATGCTAAGAGAGCAGAAAGTTACATGGATGCTCAGACAGACAAGGAGCCTGAACTCAGCCCATGGATTGGAGCCTTATTCAGGAGAGCTGGAATCAGGAACTTTCCAGCCTCATATCAATAATAATACCTGGTTTTGTAAAGCTTTTCATCCATAGGCCTCAAAGTGCATTACAAAGGAGGTCAACAGAAAGGAGAGGATCCATCTCAGGGGCACTTGATCCAGTGATTTCAACACATGGGCACCCAACTGCCTGGATACCAAGAACTGGGGGTAGAATGGAATTGAAACATCTTTTACCTACTAGCATCCTGTGGCATTTAAAAGTCAAATGTGCACTGGTGGACCTGTACATAGAACATAAGTCTGGAACAACAGGACTTTGGGTCAGACCTGAAGTGCATTAGCAGATCTCTGGGAGGAGACCATGCACTGGAATAACAGGAGGTGTTGCAGGCCATAACTAGCACCCACAATGGAAAGAGCAGGATATGGAAGGAACTGCTTTCTTACCTGCCCATTGACAGTCAGGAGAAGTTTAACAGGGTTGCCACAGTCCATCTGCTTCAATGAAGCCACCAGAACATCCGCCCTCCAGTCATCTTCCCACACAAGGGACCTGTGCAAGGAGCATGGAATCTCAGCTCACAACGGACACTGCCCAAGGGAGACATCAGGCTCCTCTACTAGTGCTAATGTTCACAGAATTCAGTACCCCCAGGCCACAAAGCACTCAGCCCTGGGAGGGAGCTCTCCCCCACCTTCTGTTCCTTCCAGATCCCTTGGCTGCAAAGGAAGCGTCCCAGTGTCAGGGAGAGGCTCAGGGCCACAAAAGGGACATGGAAGACAGGACACTCTTGAGGCAATAGGGAATAATGGAAGTTTCAAGAAGGAAAAAAAAATTCTACAGCAGTGAATGAACCAGCGAGCCCCTATGATTCTTTTTCACCCTAGTAACAATATGTGAGAGAAGGGCTGACCTGCGGGGGGACTGCCATGCCAATAAGCGGGGGAAAGGTGAGCTGGGGAGCCCTTCCAAATTCTCTCCCACCCATCTTAAGTTCTATAGGATGGTCAGAAAAAAATATGCAGTTCTATTCTACAGGCCTTTTCCATAGGCGCCCACACACTTTTTATGTTCAGTCTGGGACATGTCCTTAACAATCACCACACTCTCCTGCCCACAACCATCAGGCCCTATCTGCCAGAGGGGGTTGATGACAGCCAACAAAATAATTGGTTAAAATTTTTGAGAGGGAAAAGATGGCCAAAAAATAAAAATTTGTCAGGTTCTTCCTGCCTAAGCGTCAGCTCTTCCTGCAAAAATGTTCAACCCTCTGTGCCAGCACAGAGCTGCGTGCTTTCTGCTGGCAGCTGCCACGTTACATCTGTACTCCCCACTGCTACAACAGTTGTTGTAAAGGGAGCTTTGTGCCTGTGGGTCCCCATGGGTCCCGCACCATTTCAGACCCATTCACCCCAAAGCCGCCCTCACAAGGAAGAAGAGGGGACCAAACAGCTGCTGCACCGACAGACTGAGTGTGCTGCAGCACATTTCCCGCTAGGGCCGACCTGCTAGTGCTCAGCCCTAGCCTACAGTTTTGGAGACCTTGAGTGCTATTCCCACTACTCCCCATATAAGTTAAGAGGGACGCACTCCCTCCACATCCTCTATTCCCTTGTTAGCTGAGGAAGACCTGTCCCCCACACCAGATGAAACTTCTGCCAGAAATCAGTTCAGATTTACCTCAAATAACAAATTGGTCCTAGTCTCCAACCATCCACCAGCGCCCACCATAAGGGAACCACTCCACACACGACAAAGCACCCTTCAGCCAGGGACCACAGGGGACTACCTCTCACTTCTGTCACCAGTACAAGGAACAATCACAGAAACCTTCTGGAAAGGCTGGGATGGAGTAGCATGGGTTGAAAGAGGGGTGGGGGTTGAAAGGCTGACAGAGTTGGGAGGTGATGGGAAGAGACCAGTGTTATATACCCAGGAAATGTCACTTCTGTCAGCCCCTGATGGGGTGCATTTTTCAAGGACACCCCTGTTAAACCACTGGCAGCATATCAGTGCCTATCCAAGCCCCAACATTTACCTCACATCAGACTCCAATTTGCCAATCCTTTGTGGTTTGACTTCTGGATTCACCAGCACCTCCACAGTGATGCTTGTGTTTTGGGAATAACAATTCCAGTCACCCAAGCCAAAGACTACAAGTTGTTTTGGCAATGGCAGAGGCAGCTGAATCTGGTAACACATCTGGCTGGATTTGCTTGAAGAGACAACAACAAAAAAAATGGTGTAGCAGAAATAGAGGAAGCCCAAATGAAAACTAGGAAAGGCTTGGGCAGACGTCTATGTGAGGAGAGACTGAAAGGATTAAAACTATTCCATTTAGAGAGGAGATGAATAAATGGGGATGTGATTAACCTACAGAAAATAATAAATGGGCTATGGAGTGCAAATCAGATGCTTGTATTACCCTTTCTCATCATAATAATGAAAAAGGGATCTTCAATCAATTTGAAAATGGATGGGCAGCTGATGTGCACAGATCACTGCCGATCATGCTGATCGGTATCATTTCACTGGGTGCTTGTACACACCTATCTATATCCAGCTGTTGTCTCATCTTAGACCATGCCTATACTACCATTTATGTTCGCAAAACCTGTGTTGCTCAGTGGTATGAAGTAAGGGTACCATACCACCATCTGGCCAACAGCCACCGCTGTCTGGTCACCCATCTCCGAATGTGTGCAGTAAGGATTTTTTTCCTAAAGCTTTTCTCCCCGCATCCAGAATACATTCCACACACCCCAGTTTGAGAACCTTGAGTCTAAGGCTATGTTACATTAGATACCTTATAGCGATACACCTGTACCAGCGTAGCTGCGCTGCTGTAGAATCTCTCAAGTAGCTGCTCTATGCTGGTGGGAAGAGAGTGCTCCCGTTAATTAACCAGCCCCGTGGGCACCAGAAGCTCTCCTGCCAACACAGTGCTGTGCACACTAGTGCTTATGCAGGTGTAGTTTGTCACTGGGTGGGTGGGAATATTCACACCCCTGAGCAACGTATGTTTTGCTGTCATAAAGTGGTAGTGTAGAGATCACCTTACTGTTCTGCGTTTGTACAACACCTAGCACAGAGGTGCCCTGGTCCACAGTAATACAAATAATAATAATTGAATTAAATTGAAAGGCAACACATTTCAGACTGATTAAACGTGTACAAGCTCCTGAGAGAAGGGACCACGGTTGATCCCCAAACCTGACTAGGACGGCTGGACACTGCAGCCACATAAATAACCGGTGGCACTCAGTACCAGACCACTGACATACCAAGGGGCGGGCTGTCTCTAATCAGACACACCCAGGTATTCCAGCCCAGCACTTTTCGTGTAGAAAGTCCTGCGTAAAAGCCACCTCCCGCTGCAAGGCCGGGTACTAGGCAGCTGCGTTTATTTTACTTCCCGTTGTTTAGCGCAGCCTGGGGAGCGAAGGGCTGGCGGGGCAGGGCTGTCTGTCCAGCAGGGACGCGAGTCACACGCTGGGACCGCAGGTCAGGCCTCGGGGGCTGCGGCACAGCTGCGAGATGAGTGTCCGCAGTGGCGTCGCCCGCAGGCGAAGCGGGGAATTGCCAGAGCCAGGGCCCCTGACCGGTGAGGGCTGAGCGCACTCGGAGCCCAGGCCGGGATCCCCCGCTCCGCGCCGGCCCACGTGGACCTCGAGAGAGCCGAAGGTGGGGGCGGGCTCGGGCTGCTTGTGACCAGGCCGGGCCGGACTTACAATAAGGACCCGTTTCACTAATCCCCGGGTCCCTCCCGGCGCGGGCCTCACCTGCTGAGCTGCCGGGGTGGTTCCTGCAGCGACCAGAGCACGTAGAACCGGAGGCTGCTGCCTGCAGCCGGAGCTACACGCCGGGGCGCCTCGGCCGGTGCATCCCGCTGCCCGAGGCCCCCGGAAGCCCAGCTCCGTCGGCGCTGCGGGGACCGGCACCTGCCTGAGGCCGAGAGGCTGGGGCTGGAAAGCAGCATGGCCAGAGGAGCAGGTAGAGGGAAGCCTGGGGCTTTATACTCACCTCGAAGAGAAAGGGGCACAAGACAGCCCCACCTAGGGGGCCCCAATCGTATAGCTGGCAAGGAACTGGGGGGTATCCCCAGAACTGAGCTGGGAATAAACCCCTTCACCCAGGCCTGGTTTTTTCCTCTCTTCCTGCATTCATTCATGTAGATAGAGCTGACCCCAATCCACCCCCTTCCACAACTCCACACACTCCCCTGCTTCCCCCATGCACCAGCTGTGAAGGGGGCACACCAGTTCCTCCTGTCATTAGGCTGGACATCAGCCATAAAACCCAGTTTAGCCCACACCCCTGTGTAAAGTGGTCATGGCAGTGGTAGAAATGGCAGTGGTAGAAATGGCAGCGAGCAAGTCCAGCCCCAATAGCAGCAGAGATTGGCCAGTTCCCAGTGGTAATTAGCACACAGCAGAAGTCAGTGCTCTTTGGATTTGGGGGCTTAATGCACAGCAGGATCTAGTTCCAGCAGGGCTTAAGCCCTTTGTCTGTGAGCCAGGTGGAGGGTACCAGAAGAGGATTATAGCTGACACCCAGTCACAGATAGCAGGTTTCCAAGTGTAGAGCACAGCTTTACATGCAATGCACAGGCCTCCTGGGGGAGGTAGTCAGAATAATGGAAGACCTTAACAGTAAAATCAGTAGAAGCCAATAAACTAAGAGCCTGAGTTCAGACTAATAAGAGAAGGATCCTCACAGCCCAGCACAAGGTGTTCTAAATCCATCACTTTCCAGGTCAGAGAGAGAGAGAGAGAAGGTGAGAATGACTTCAATTCAGTGGTTAGGGCACCTATCTCCTCCTCCAGCTGTTGTGTGTAGAGCAAGAGAGCAGCTGAACCCATTCCCACAAGAACCACCTTAGACATCTCTAAGGTGCCCGAAGGCAGGCAGCTCTATTTGTTGATTGCTAAACAGAGATAAGTACCTAATTCTGAGAGGGAACAGGCTTAGGACACATGCCCTATAGGTTGGCACCTCCCAGGGCATTAGTTTAGGCACCTCTCTCCCCATTCACTGTACAGGGAGCATTAGTGCTGAATTCAACCTTTGAATCACAGTATTGTTCCTATGATTTTGTAAAAGCTGGTGCTGTGATGTTCAGCATTGCAATGGTGATGTCCCTTCCTCTGGCTCCCACAGTGTGTGTCCCAGAGTCTTGATTAGGAAAGTGTGTGTGGTACAGTCAGTGTAAGAGTCACACAGCTGAGCAATTAACTCATGTGGTAAGTTTCATGCCTACTTCTGTTAAAGAGTAGTCTAGCAGCCAACTTTCCTCCTGTGCCCTTTGAAATTATTCAAGAACACGCACAGAATTCTGAAGGTGCAGAGTGGTCACTGTGGGAGTTCAGTGGATAGTCTGGCCCAGAGCACATGAGCGTTTTTCTCTTCCATGACTAGGTGAGCACAACTCTTAGAATTAGGTTCCCAGCAGGAATAAATTCAGAATGTGCTGTGTCCAAGTATCTTCTAAATTTACCCCTACCCTGTATACTCTTGCCCATCCATTCATAACGATACTCACAGCAAACAGAAGGGTAAAAATACAAACTGGAGCCAAGTGGACCATTGTGAAAGAATCCCTCACATGTGCACTAGTCACTCCACTATGAACTCCCTGAAAGCACCCACTGCTGCATAAATGGTGAAAAGTACATAGGCTATTTGTAAAGAACACAGCTACATCACCTGCTTTTTGGGAATATTTAAATATAGCCTTCAGATTGGCCTGGTGCATCTCCTTACAGCTCCCTACCTACAGAGGGCCAAGAAGGAAAACATGGTTTCTGGACAATTTAATCAGTCTCTCAGTTAGAAAAACAGAACAAAAACCTCTACCTCCAACAATTCTAATGGTGATCAAATGGAGAATAATTGTCCACTAGCCCTCTCCTCCTAGGGGTTACAGGACAGATACTATCATGGGAGAGGAGGGGGGGGAAGACAAGGCAGCACTGCCTGCTCCAACTTGTGGAGCAGGGGGTTTGATTAATTTTTAAAAGCCTCTGTACTCCTTCCCTCTGACTCCAGCTCTGCAAGCATCTGCTGCTGCTGCTAAAATGACATTCCTTTGAAGGGCAAGAAAATCCCAACAAGATGTTGGCACCATCTGGACAAAAGAAGTTTGGATGAAATACGTAGCCCCTGGCCTCGCTCCACTACTTATACTAGGCTTTGTAGATATTTTCATTTCCCAGCATCACTTATAAACCAGCTTTATCTGCAATTCAAGGAACAGAGTGTTGTGCTGGCTCAAACGTAGGCAAGAGTCTCCATGTTGCATGGTTTTGGCAAGCCGCTTACCAGGCTGTTAGAAATCAGAGGAATGGAGTCATGGTGGAAAGGGAACTGTATTGCAATCTCCATTGTATTAAGGTGGAAAAAACTAAACTGAAGCACAAGGGTTGAGACTAATTCACCCATATTCCTTCAAAGTTGAGGAATATCCTGCTTACACCAAGTCACTGTCAAGGGAGGTAAGACACCTGACTACAAGACCTCTCCCAGCACCATCTTAAAACAGAACAATGAACTTCTTAAAGAAGCATCTGACCCAGTGGTCGACGTCGGCACGCAGGACCCCAGGTAAGTACCCGTAGCTGGCCCTGCTGCTTTATTTACCTGCCAGCTCACCGCGCGCTGCTTCCCATGGCTCCCACTGGCCACGATTTGCAGTCCTGGTCCAATGGGGGCCACGGGAAGCGGTGCGCGGCGAGCTAACAGGTAAAGGGTACTTACCCTGCAGACCCGAATGTTGCCATTGGTCAGATCAGTGATCAGCAGTGCCCAATGCCAAAGGAGCTCCAGCACTGGGAGCTTCCCAATAGCAGTGCCCTGTTTATGCCAGCAAAGCCAATGAGAACATCCCTAGTTGCCTACTGCTGAAGTCCAGCACTGCTGCAAAGTTCACTATGAATATTCCTCTCTGCTTTGCTATTCAAAAACAAGTTCAGCTCAGATGTTTTTGTTGTGTGCTCAGATCTGAGCCTGAGCTTTAAAGCACCCACCCACCATAACAGAAGACAAAAGTCGTGGTTGCAAAGTGAAAAGTTTATTTAAAGAGTTTGGAACTCAAACAATACATGTCACAAAATAGCCACACCATAGGGAGTATAAACACACTAACCCAGCTCTAGAAGGAAATGCAAGCACACTAGAAATATAGTGTTTCTTTGGGCCATAGAGCAACACATTCAGTACCACATTTTGGTAAAGTATCCTTTTGATATTTAAAAACAATCCCTTGGAAGGACAAAGAGCAGCAGTTTGGTGCAGAGAACTTGACTCAGTTTGAAACTACAGTACAGTAAAAAACATTTCACATCACACAGATGAAGACTGACAAAAAACAACCACAGATCAAGAAAATAAACCTTTAAGGTGTGTCCAGCTTCAAGACATTTCTCACTGAAAGGCTACAGAAGAGCATGTTGCAATGAGGTGGGGACTGTCCTTTCCATCTTGTAGACCAGCGATTCTCAAACCAGGGGTCGCCGAGTGCTCCCAGGGGTGTCGCGAGCTCCCATCGCCGCTGAAAAGCTGCTGAATGCATTACTTCTGCATTCAGCTGCTTTTCGGCGGACATACAAGGGTCCGCCGTGGCCAACAACGAAGCAGAAAGGGTCACGGTTTTCATAAGTTTAAGAACCGCTGTTGTAGACTGTGTCATGAGGGTACCTTGGAGCCCTCTGGGAGCTGCCTTCAACCACTGAAAATTTTCAAAAGTAACTAAAATTCAAAGTGGTCACTTGGCAATGCTTCTATAGCTCCTGGCACAATGGAGGGCATCTCAATCTGTGAGACTCACTTTTGCCCAAAGGATTGAACCCATCATCCATTCTAGCCAGTCACCAACCAGATTCTTATTCCGTATGAATTGTAGAGTCGTACGTGGTCAGACAGGAGAGGAAGTACACATTTCTTCAGCTGATACTTTCCGGAGTCACAGGTAAATAGGAGACCAGAATATAAGGAATTGTCAGACTGGATCAGACCTTCTCACATGATATCCTGTCTCCAGCCGCAGCCCAAACCAGATAGTTCAGAGGAAGGTACAAGAAACTCCATAATAGGCAAACAAGGGGATAGTCTGTTCCTTCAGGAAGTCTCCTCCCAACTCCTGATGGTAACAGACTGATTTGAGCCCTGAAGTTTGTGGTGTATGATCTCTTCTAGAACTTCATTTTAATTTATAATCCTGCAATAATTATGGATATTCTTGTAATCCACAAGTGTTCCATCTCTTTGAATCTTGCTAAATTCTAGTCAAGGAGGCTAATTCTGGATTTACCATGGTATAATTTCAATGACTGTCCCTATTTGATCTGCATGCCCTCTTAATATGGATATGACTAGCAATGCACTGCTCATTACAGCATGTAGCCATGGTTCTACCAAATATGGGAAAGGAGAACAAGTCATTTAAAATTTAGAGATTTTTGCAGCTTTGATCCTTCATTTAGTTCCATAGTACACAGCAGCACATATCAGTTTCAACTCTGGATTCACACACTCCACTAGGGGAAGGCTGAATGGCCATAAGATCTGCTATTTTTATGTTTGGTTAGCACTATCACAAGTCCTCCTTATTGTAACTGCCTTGGCATCCACACATCTACAGCTCCCTCAAGAAGAAACAGCACTTAGGCATTCCACTATGCAGTAGTAACAAAGACACCTTTTGAAGGCAAAGGCCCTGTAGTGCCAGAGAGCTCAGGCTTTCAGTTGTAATCCTCAGCTTCTTGGTGAGGTCTCAGTTAAAGCAGTCAAACAAGGCCATTATTTGCCAGGAACTGACTGACAGATATTGTAACCACATGCAATATCTTTGGGGACCATATTGTTGTAAGTTTATGTATCACCATGGGCCAAGGATTGTATGAAACTTCAGAGTGGAAGGGTCATCACAGCTCCTTGTGGACCCAAAAACAATGGGGGTACTTAAGATAATCACTAAGGTTGTAAACTCCTGTGGAAAGATACCACTCCCAGGGAGGCTTGCACACTTACTTGTTCAAACTGGGAGATGAACAGACAAAGAAAGGGCTTTTGATATAAAACAGCTGGGTTTAAACTGACTCAGGCCTCCTTTCTGATCCTGCAAATAGACAGCTGAGGGAAGCCCCAGTCCTTGCAGAAGGTTGGAAAGACTATCTTATTAGGGCCCCCTCTGACTGATCAGGGTAACCTCTGAAAAACTTTTAGAAGTGTATAGGAATTTATTGTTTTTATAGGTTCTCTCTGTAATGCTTTTACCTTAATAAAGGTGCTTGCTTAGAAAGAGCTGTGTGGTAACTCGTAACTTCTGGCAGTACATGTAACTGCTGTTCATAGCCTCAGAGAGAAAGCAACACAGAGTCACTGGCTGCTGAGCAGACTGGCTTGCTAAGGATATCACAGAATAAGGCAAGGGCATATGCAGCCTTAAAACCCCCTGTGAAAAGGGAATGGAACAAGGGTCCTTGCCCAGAGACAGGGTGACAGCTGGAGACCTGACTGGACACTCCTGGAGTGGACCACAATAGGGTGTGTGGATACAAGTGCACTTACCCTGAAACTGTGACACACTATAAGGGATCATCAGCCTGACTTCCAGGTGTGCTATTTGGAAGGTAGATGGAGATGTGAGGGGGAGGAAACCCTTGCAATTAAGGGTCTGTGGAAAGTAAATAATATAAAGTCTATGGCTCTGGTTTCACTCCCTCTTGTTTCAAGGCACCACGTGATAAATTCTTAGGGAGCGGCTTTTTTTTGGTGGGTGGCGGGGGGAGAAGGGCAGAGAGGAGAAAAAAATCCAACTAAGATGCAGGTGAACTAGAATAGAGATCCCTCCCAAAACCCCACCCTGCAAGGATATCTAATGAGCTCCTTCTTGCTCCGGAGCCACCAAGACATAGCCACTGGACATGCAACACGGCGCCCCACTTCTCCCCTACCCAGCTCCCCAAGTCCAGCCACACTTACTGTTTCTGTACACTGACCTACTGATGCAGCCTCATTGCGCACACACACTTAAAGGGAGGCAAGTACACAATTCACAGGCAGTGAGACAGGAAGCAGAGGCTTTGGCCAGGAAGTTGTCTATTCTAGAAACTAGAGAAGATCCTAAAAAATTCCTCTTCAACTCCCACATAAAAAGCTAAAAACAGAAATCTAAATTCTCTCAAGGTCTGAATGTGCATTTTCATCCAGCTCTAATCATTCAAAAGAGACTTAACATGATGCCACAAAGTTATTTAACAGGCCCTGAATATTAAAGTGTCTGCCATAGAAGTGGCACAAAACACCACACAGAAGGGTCCAGATCACAGGCCTCCAAGCAATCTGAAAACCAAAGGCCTACTCCTGCTGTCACTGACATCAATGAAATGTTGCCAATGACTTCAGTTTAAATAGCATCCAAGCCCCAAGAGTTTTAATTGTGACTTAAATGCAATACATATTATCTGGATTTCTACTGCTCTCAATACTCTTGCAAACGGGAAGGAAAGAGGGAGTTGTGGGTAATTTATGACTTCCTTTGACATTGTGACAATCTGCTGTGGATTTTAAGTCTCCACTGTTGTAAACTTAAGTACTTTTTACGTAGAGCCTGCACAAAAAACTACGTTTGTCCATACTCTCCCTTGCTGTACATGCCACAGAAACTACTATGCAAACTCTCCCAGGCGAGCAGAACATTCATAATACAGGTGAACATACAAAAACAGTAATTGATTTCACATTCAGCCACAAAAACATAGACATGAGGAAGACGCACACTGTTTGCCAAAGATAATTTTTTTTTTTCCCCCCCTCTAGTGGGTTTTGTCTCACCATAAACTATAGGAGAGGAACACACACAAAAGCACTACTCCATGGAAACAAGTTCCTCCAAGTGAACATTTTTAGGTTACTAACTTCCTTGTAAAACTAGAATCCATTTCAGAATTCATTTTTTGTCTGACTCGGAAGGCAGATCTCCCCATGTCTGCCATTAGAATGGAGGTCTCCCCAACACTGCTTCAGCCACAGGTGCCAGGGCTGGATACAAGCCTACTAGGTATTGTGGGCAGAGGTACCAAGGAAGCTGTATCTTACCAAAAAGTGAGAGAGGGAAAGGAGATTATTCCTTTTATCTGACTGGGGTTTAAGATGCCATACACTGAAGGGAAATAACAGCTGTAAGCCACTGGCTATACAGTATCCTTTCCTTGCTAATTGGATATGCTTTCTGCTAGAGACTTGAATAAAGTATCTTAACAAGACTAGAGGCCAAGTTACTGACTTTACTAAGAACAATTAGTGACGACTGCAAACCATTCCAAGGATAAGTGGTTCTGAGTCAGTGACCCAAGTATTTTCATTCAGTACCTGGGTGACAAGGTCACCAATATGTTCACATAACTTGGAAATGAAAGACCAAAGAAAAGTGTGATTTATCCTAGAAGCTGTGAAGCTTCCATTATTGTAGATTAAATATTCTCCACTTACACCTGTTTAGTGCTTATGGGAAATACAAGCTACTCTAGTGAAATATCAACAATGAAGGAAGCTGTGTCAAGACCCTTTTACTCCAGTCAGCAGCAAACATGGCTATAGACACAATGAAGTAATAAGACTGGCATATATACCAGCTTGGGACTGCACATCATATACAAGGACCATTTGTCTTTAATCAAGGAGGCAAGAAGGGGGCAAATCTTTCTTCTGAGAGATTTGTCTCATTTCAGGCAGCCAGGACTGAGCACTGGAATTCCCATCTACTGTACAGTCCACCTTAGCGAAGGACTATTTGGAGCAGCTGCCAATTACCTAGGAAGGAACCAGTCTCTGATTGGCTAAAGGGGAACAATTTATCCTAAGACTGTACTAGAACACTGGCCCTGAGTAGAGCTCTCCAAATTAGAATCAATGACATCAGCAGTCTCTAGAATACCTGGTGTATATATACACAGGTCAGACATGTCTAAGTCCTATTTCAGACAGCGTCTGGTAGCCTAGACATTTTAATCACTCATATCTTTCATCCTTCAGAGGCATGCAGGACCCTCCAAAAATGTGTAGCAAAGGGCCAAATGCATAGCAGTCACTGATGCATTACACAGCAGAGTGGGGAACATGGAGATTTACAGTCAGAAGCAGAATATTTAAGGGGTGGGGTGGGGCAGGGCCCTGCCCTACATCTGGTGTTTAGAATGCTGACAGCCAGACTGAATAAAACAGAAGTTCTTTGCATTAGCTGATCAGACTCTGGGAGAGAGGTTGTGGAAGGAGGCAGCAGGAGAGGGAGGAATCTGCCCTGGCACTTCAAACAGGGCTTGGGGAGCCTGAGCAGGGATACCTGCTCAGGCTGTTAGGGGGTCAGTGAGAGAGGAGCCCTTCCCCGGGTGCTTAGATGGGAAGGGAGGGCCCCCATCCTTAAATAATCCTGCTTCTCTTTCTCCCTGCAGGGCTCCTCCACTGATGCTAGCTGGAATTAGGAAGCTACTTTACCTTCCAGCTCCTCTTGGGCTGGGCCACTCTGCTCTTTACTCCCCTTTCCCTTCCTGGGAAAAGGGAAAAAAAAAAAGCTACAGCTGCTCCCTCCTTGCCTCTTAAAGGAGGAGCAGCCCTGCTCCTCATCCCTCACTTCTTTTAGAACAGCAGTTGTGCTCCCTGCCTCCTACCTCTCCTGAAAAACAAAAACACATGTTGGTGCCTGAGCCTATGTTGCCATGCCCTCCCCACCCACTACTGCAGAAGCAGCAGACTGGCATGGGCTGCTCAATGGCACACCTCCCTCTGCTCTTCCCTCCCTGACCTATCCATTGCTCCTGAGTGCTTACATAGGCAGAGCAGATAAAAAGAAGGGCCTGAATCAAGAGGTATAGAATCACCAGGGAATCACTGGGCTTCTTAGGAGGGTGAAGTCTTTGGCTTTATACACCCCCCCACACTAACCACATCTGCAGCGAGGGCTGTATCTGGAGGGTGTCAAACTGGAACTTCACCAGAATCATCACTCACAAAGCCACTCAGTAACACCAAACAGAGACACCACAGAGCAAATTCAGCAGCTACCTTGAAGGGGAATGTTCTTGAATAAAATCAAGATTCAAAGTGACTATTTACTTGAAGAGTTACAAATAAATACCCTTTAAAACCCATCTGCTGACAGTTTAATGTGATCCTTGCTTATTCCAGCCAAGAGCAGAGCAGAGGCTGACCACGAATGCCATTGCTAACCCCTGAGGTGGGCCAGGGAGCTGCATGCCAACACTTAGTTTTCAATGACTTTAGGGACTCCCACTCCAGGTAGATATACAAGGGAAAGGCTGATCCCATAATTTTCAGATTCAAGGTGTGTTGACCTGGGATCGTTAACAGTTTAACCCAAGAGGCTGCAGCAGCTCAATTTTCCCACAGGCATGAGAAACTTTTGTTGGGACAGGAATTATATACATCTCCAGAGTCAGGATGATCTGTACCCACCTCCCCATCCACACCTTCTTTCCCTTTCCTATGGAGGAGATCTTCTCATTGATTATTTTGAAGCCTTGCAGAGGTAAAGATTCCACATAATTGGATCTGGCACTTACAACTACACCACCACGAATGGGGTCAGAGGATGCAGGCTGCAACTCAGGTAGTTGGAGTGATGATTCCCCACACAGAGATTAATGGAGGTTTGGCTACCGTGTGAAGCACAGTAGTGCTGACAGGATGCAGCTGGAGAGTGGTTGTGGTACAGGTGCTTTGTCTCCTAGCAGAGCCTGGTTGGTAGTTACCCCCTGGTAATACAGAGGCAGCAGGAGAGTTGGAGGATTTTTATTTTTTTTTTTTAAATAAAGAGGGTATTTCAGCTTCAGTTCATACAAGTACAATAGAAAGAAACTGCCATTTGAATCTGCCTTCGGACAATTTACTGGCTGTAAAGAAAAGTCCCAGCCTGATGCCTGCACAGAGCAGGCTTCCTGAAACTCAGAGCAAGAAGAGTTGCCTTTGGACGACTGAGCAGCCACAACTCTCCTGTGAGTAAGCTGGGAGGAAATGGGAGAAAACCTGTTCTTATCCATAGGAGAACAGAGAGTCAGGTCTCTCACGTGGCCCTAGGGCAGCGCCAGTCCTGAATGGCAGCCTGCTTTGCTCAGTGTTACCTGCCTGCCTGCTGTCCCCATTCCCTCCACTTCTTCAGCTGGTGTAATAGACATGAAAGAAAAGAGTCTTGTTGCGTAGGAGAGAGTAGGAGTTGTCAAATTTGAGCAGGTAGATGCCTTCACCTGGATAGTCATGGCTGCCCGCCTGCACATCCCGGTGACTGTCCCTTCGGTACACAGGCATGATCTCCCCATAGCGGTTTCGTAGATGGCTTTTAGAGCCCCTCTCCACATCTCCAACCGGGGTGAGTCCTGAGTGGGAGAGAGGAGACAAGCAGCATCCGACAAATCAACAGAGGGGAAATGATCAAGGCGGCATGGTTACAGGACAGGGACACGAGTTCTAGCTAATGAAGACTGGGTTGTGCATTGGGTGGGTATCTCAGCCAAAGTCTCTCCACACAGGACGCCTGCTTTGAGAGGGGACACTCTTTGGGACTGATGCACTGGGAATAGTTTGAATTCCCCCCCACCACTTCCCTCCTTGTCCTCTTCACCCAACAGACACCTTTAAACAGCAGGGTCTCCTCAAGGTGGCCCAATGCCAGAGAGAAATTGACTGTAGATGGAGGAATGCAATGGAGAGTTTCACCTCTGGCCTTAGTGGTCTGTCTTCCCTTCTACTTCCCCAAGAGAATTCCTCTCAGTGGGGCTTAATTTCAGTCATCATTGGCCCTGAGATGGGACCTGCATTGGCCCTGAGTCTCCCTGCACCTTTTAAGCTACAGATACTCCAAGGACATGGGAAGCAAGTCCACTGGGTGCAATCAAAAAGAGCTACCGATACAGTGAGAAAAACACTAGGAATTGCTTCAGCATCACAATCTGTTAGGCTGATGATCAAAGAATTAAGTCAGAGTCTCATACTGTACTCTGATCCCGTTAGAGGTTAGACACTGATCAAGCAATAGAAAACAGAGTGGGCACAAGTGATCAATATGCAAGGATATGCGGCATTATTGGTGGAGCCTACATCTGGGGTGGGGGAGAAAAGCAGCTATTAGGAAGGGTCTTCTCATAGTGGCCTAGCTTAGAGCTCCAGAAAGGTTGCAGTCAACATGTAGGTTGACTAGCCGAAGTGGTGAGGAATTGCAGCACCTGATCTGGAGGTACAGCAGACCCTCGCTAGAATGCGCATCTATAGAGCACAAATTCATGTATAGCGCGGTCGTGGCCACGGATTCCAAATTTAGTGATAAACACAACATTAATTTCTCTTGTAAAGTTTTGCACCGACCTTCAATCTCATCTTCTTCCTCTTCATCTTCCTCATCACTTGATTCGCTGACCTGCACAGTAATGGCAGTACTGGTGACAGGAGTCCAGTCAAAATAGACCCCAAAGCCAATGTCATAATCCTCTGTAGCAAACTCCCAGCAAATACGCTTCCCATCTGGGTGTGTTGGCACCCGGACTGTCACTACTTCCCCCCGTTTCACCACCATCTGAGCATTCTTCTCCTTTCCCATTTTGGCTTTGAATTCCCTTATCTTGCAAGTGGTCCAAGTGGAGGGTGGAGCCAGAGGAGGTGGCGGAGCTGAAAAATACAAGATAAGCCACTCATCACTGGTAGAAGGCAAGCAGAGAGAGTTCTGCTAACAGGATGGCTACTCCTGATAAAGCTCTTGAACTCAAATCTTTACCTTCCATCTCCTCTGAAGAGGAGAGCAGGTGCCTTCTATTAGCACTGCCCTCAGAACTGGACATACTACTCTCTCTGTTTTCCCTTCCAACCTCTTCTTTCCCTCCAGCGCTTGCAAAGCCATTCTCTGTGAATATTCTCATTATCTGGAGAGTGTGAGACTGCCAAAGTTAGAGATGGGCCTAACATTCTGTCCCATCAAGTGCATTGTACAAGACCCCAACACCTCAGCTCCACCTATGGCTTAACTCTGCTGCTTCCACACAGACACACAACAATGGCAGGCAGAGTTACTGGACAGCACAGCATGATGGCATAGCCTAAGCAAAAGATAGAAACCACAAGCGTCATACATGCACACAGAAACTGCCTCCTCGGCAGAGCCAAAGCCTACGTAATTCAATCCAACATTCATAAGAATGGAGGAGTGGGAGGGGCTCACATGGCTTATTCTTCACACCCACAGGCATAACCTCTCCCATGACTCATGGGGCTCATCTACAAGCTCTCAGAATTTCCCACTGATTTAGCTCCACCAGTGGAGATTCCAATGTAGATAAGGTGCTGGTGTTTTCCCTGCCACATACAGATGTGCTCTGAACAGCGTTATAAATGAGGACACATGACTGACACTAAAGGTCCCAGCCTTGCTACCACTGATCAAAAATTCTAAGAAAAACTCCGCAGACCACTCTGAAGGAGTGACGCCAACCATGGAATACAGCACACATTAGCCTCACTCACTATTCTGCTCTTATTTAAACAGATGAGGCTAGGTCAGGGGGGATACTATCTTGCGCTTATGACATCTTGAGTCCTGAAAGGGCAGCAGAGTGAAGAGATAACAGCAACAGTCCTGATCCTATCTCCAGTCATTTTTCTATTTCAAAGGTTTCCACAAACATCCAAAGTATTCCCCAAACACCTTGGATAGTCAGCCATTGCCTAATTTATTTTAAATAGATCCTAGCCTGGAAGAGGATAGATTACCAATCTCACAGGTCATCGGTCTGTAGCACTTCCTCCTGCTCAGTCGTCGTGTGTGGTGGGGCAGACAGAGAGCACGTGTAAAGGAGAACGAACACAGTATCTGGCACTAACATGCCCTCCTCTGCTCTATCTGTTGCTAGGTTTCTCTATGGCCTATTTAATAGCTCACCACCAATTCACCTGCCCCAACAGAGAGCAGGATCCAATGACAGACATTGGATTTCCATTAAATACCATATTGATTAACACTCAGGCATTGACAGGAGAAAGGACCTCACTAAGTTTCTTGGTCTCAGCTTCCTACTCACAGATCTTCTCATCCCTGTTGTCTGTGAGCTAAGATTTATAAAGGGGAGGAGGGTTTGTTTTTAAAATGCTTTACTTGGAGCTTGTCTTCACTACCAGAGTAAGTAGACCCAAGTTATGCTACTCCAGCTATGTGAATAAAATAGCTGGAGTCTACGTAGTTTAGGTCAATTTACTATGGTGCCTTCATTGCATTGCATCGCATCAACAGAGCCTTACTCTTCTCCAGAAGCTGGAATACCAGGGCCAACCAGAGAGTGCTCTGTCAATTTAGCAGGTCTTCACTAGACCCGCTAAATCGATCAGCAGCATGAATTGTAGTGAAGACCAGCCCTTAAATATGTTTCAGCAGATGCACACTCTAAAGAGATGGATAGTTGAGGAGAGAGTATGAGATGGTCCCATATGGGAGGTTAGGTACTCAATGGCAATGAGAGAGCAGAGCACTGGAGAAGATATACAATGCTAAGTGATGGGACGAGTCCAGAAGCTACTTAAAGCAGTGACTTGTCCAAGGCCAGAGAGCAAATGAATGGCAAGTCTGGGAATATCACCCAGAAGTCCTGAATAGGAGTCCTCTACACTAGCCACCAGACCACTCCCAGTGATACAGAGCTGGAAATGTCTAGTAGATTGCCTCTGTCCACCCTATTGAAGGAGAGCATCAACAGTTCCAATACTGCTGCCACGCAAGATGCGTGTGTACAGGCCTCATTCCTACCCAGGGGAAATATTACCATCGCAGTCTTCACCCTTTCTCTGCTCACCAAGGAGGTCTGCAGTCTCCAGCTCTGCAGAGAGGACATCCACTGCACCTGTGTGTTCCGACTGTATCATGACTATATCCCCTGGTCCTTGTGGGGCACGGTACTTGGTCATCCGCACTACGGCCTCCTGTGCAGAACACATAAAGTTCCTTAGTGGCTCTGGGGGACCTCCAGTTGGATTTTAAATGGTTTGTCAGGGATCAAGGGAGAAGAAGCCATTTCCATGAATTCACATCAGCTTCCCACTGAGTTACTGCTACTAGTATAAAACATTTACTAAATAATTGGCTGGCTCAGAGGACAATTTCTGTGCATGGTCTTCTCTGCCTCAAAAACTGTGGAACTCTTGAAACAAATGTTGCACTGTGCTTGTGTCCTCTGGTCTCCCAAGGAAGCATCATTTCCACAGACAGCTAAGTCTAGCTATTTGCACTGCCTCAAAGTTTGGGGGCTATCATTGCTTTATTTGGTAAAATTTCACATCTACCCAGATGCCCTCTCAAATGCTGAAGCTGCTCCAGTTCTAGAAACCAGCCTCTTCAGTTTTCCCAGTATTTAGACTGCAATCACAAGTAAAGAGATGCCTGCTATGAACTTGTTAAAACTGTTGCCCAGATTAACACAGTGTTATCAATCCCCCCACCCCCAGGCAGATGCAGAGCTTATGGAGCAAGCGTATTATTAGGCAATGTCTCTCCGAAGTTGTATTTGAAATTACCAGAAGCTGTTCATTCCCTAAAAGTAATAACACACTGCATCTTCACCCCACTACCACCCCCCAAAAAAATCTACTATATTAGTTATTTTGGCGGTTCTCAAAGTTGCCACCGCTGCGACCCCGGGGGGGGGGGGGGCGGGGGGGGGGGGGGGGGGGGGGCAGAGCTCCGCGAACCCTTGTATGTCTGCCGAAAAGACGCTGAATGAATTACTTCCGCATTCGGCGGCTTTTCGGCAGACATGTGAAAGTAATCACTTCAGGAGCGCTTACCATGTCCACCGAAAAGCCACCAACTGAGGGAGTAATTCATTTGGCGGCTTTTCAGCAGTGCCAGCAGCTCGCGACCCCCCCGGTTCTCACCCGGTTTGAGAACCGCTGATTTATTTACAATTAACAGGAACTCCCTGAAGCACTAGACAAAAGCCAGTAGCAGAGAATAATCTTGAACCCTTAGGAATGGCAGTAACTGAAAGAGAGTAGGGAGTGGTCCAATACACTGGGGAAGAGAGGCACATTCTGAATTTTAAAGGTTAGATTGTCACTCCTAAGTCCCCCATTGTGCAGAAACAGCCATAACTAAATGCTCAGAGCCCCAGCTCCCCACAAACAGGCTCAGCAGCAGAATGGGAAGAAGCACTGCAGCACCTTGGTTTCTCCTTTCAGAAATAAAAGTGGCAAGCCACCTACCTCCCTGGTGGTCTGGATCTGGTCAGCCAGCTTCTCCCCTTGTGCGGCCACATCCTGGTCCTCTGACGTACCATCACCTTTTCTAGAATCCTCTGCAGCATGCACATTCACAGGGGATCCACTCTGCGGCCTCTCAGAGAAAGATAGTACATCAATTCAAGACGCTTGAAGAGCACGAGACGCTGAACCAGGTGGGCCAACAACAGGTCATGAACCACCCAATTCAAGGGCTGGAATGCAAATAAACTAAGGGAACTGGGCTTCCTAGAGCCAGCATTCACTGCATTAAAGCAAGAAGGTCTCTCTCAACCGAGTTCCACCCTCAGACAGTTGTCCTCTTTAGCTCATCCAAGCCAGAGTGAGTAATTCTTCTGAGCTCACTTCTCATTTATAGTCCCATAGGTAGCGGTAATTCACTCCAGTTGAGCCCAGCCACACTCCCTTCATAGAAGGGTTACTTTGCTAGCATTTCACTGATGGCAGAGATCAGTGGTAGCAGCTCAGAGAAGTCACTCTCTCCATACTAGGCACTGCATGGCATCTATATACCCCTCACACAGGCCATCTGTATCTGAGACAAGACTTCAAACAGATCAGGTTTTGAGAACACCATAACTTTGCTACTGATAATCAAGAAGTGTTAATATGGTTGCATCCCTACACCTCCTCTACAGGATGCTGAATCTGGCAAGCCATAAGCCAAGCCATGCCATGGTAAGCTAACAGTCACAAATGCAGAATTGGGACCTCTTCACAAGAGGAGATAATGGGAGGAGGGAAGGAGATCTTTTAGTCAAACCTGGAAAGCTGCAACAGCAGCAAGAGAAACAGAACAGCAAAGCAATAGTCTCCTGCATGCATGTTCTCTATTCTTCCCTACATCCTGAAATTCCCCTCTAAATTACTAGGTCATTGCAGCACCCTTGCCCATCCCTGAAAAAAGTCAATTATCCCAACTGAGATTAAATAATCGAACATACTAATCCAGGATGGGGTTAAAGAACAACCCTTAATCTTAGGCACTAAATGCAGCTTTCATGAAAAGCAACTTCAAGTCTAGTAGGAATAGAAACAGTCTCTTAAAAGACATAAGACCTTTCCTGCAGCAATGGAAATCCAAAGCCAACCGGTTTGGTTTACCGTCTGCGAAACAAATCAGTACCAGGCTAGCTCCATGTAAAGCACCAATCATAGAAAGCAAGTGAAGTTTTCGGTTTCAGGAATAGGAGGTGCTGGGACAGTTTGTTCAAAGCTATGTTGGAAGTGTCTAATAAAAACAGAATAGTCCAGATGCTTTCTGTTTCGGTAAATAAAGAGGAGGCTGGAAAAAGACAGACATGACTGTCCTTTTCGTAACTGAACTCCCTTGAGGATGCAACCTTGGAACCTACAAGAGAAGAAACTCATTTTTGTGGGTTGAAAGGGCATGTCTCACTACCAGTTTCCACGAAAAGAGTGGTTCAAATAAGCCGATTGTCAGGATACAGAGATAACCCTACTTGGTTGCTGAGCAAAAGAGTTTTAAAAAGGGACCCTTTAAATATACTTTTGTTACCAAAAATTTAACTGTTTGTAGCCAGCCTTTTGGAAGCCTGAATCAGAAATCTGAATTTATGTACCACTGCACACATCTTCCACTACATTTTCAAATCAATAGGTGGGTAGCATAGCCCTAGCTGGGGCTCAGTCTTGTTCTAGCACACATGCGTGCTACATAATCTGGTAGGTGGATCCAACAGGTTAGGTTCACAGTGTTCCTCACAGGGTGCTGGGGCTGAATTTGAATGTTTTGGGGAAAACCCAAAAAACACCCAGCACTGAAGGCTCTGGATTTTGTGAAGAGGGTGAAAAAGAGTTGCATAAAATTTGTAAGCAGATTTAAGAGAATCTTAAGAGAATTTAAGTTGGCTCCCCCTTCAAGCCTCTTTTTTATATTGCCCACCCCCCTCGTCCGTTCAAAAAAAGCTCTCAGACCTTAAACAGATTTTATCAGGAAACATTCACATGGGTTTAAAATTTAGATGGGCATTTTACTTAATGCCCAACTAGTTTCTTTGAAGAAAATTAAATTCCATAATTACCTAGAGTACATGATAAAATCAGATTGAAGCAAAAGCTTGTTTGGAGCCAACTGGGCTGCTGTACAGTCTCTCTGGAAGAAACTGTAATTATGAAGGCAGAACGAATCTCAGTCTGTCCTGTAGTGCAGATTTCATCAGCACCAAAGCCAGGATTACCTCAAGTTGTGGTTTTTGTGAGGGATTTTTAAAAGGAGGACACTAAAAACTGGTGAGACCCAAATTTTGACCTATTTAACTCATCTGTTTCTGAAAGTTGTTATGTGTGTGTTTGGGGTAGGGGGAGAGGTTTTGGGAGGGAGGAAAGGGAAGGTTAAGACAAAACCTTCAACAGATTTAGAGAAAAGCTGAATGTGTGCAACTTTAATGTTCACATGCACCCCAACAAAAGCCAGGATAATGCAGCCAAATGCTCACCAGCAATCCTTCAACAATAAACCAAACAACTGATATTCAGCATATATATGTTACTGAAAATGCAGCAGCAAAAAAGCAGATTTCCAGTCCAACTCCCTTGGGGATTAGATACAGTGAGAATATTTAATGATTAAAAATATCCTTCACCCAGAGCTCAATTTCCTGTTGGAAGTTAGTTAGCTCTGTGATCCAAATAGCCTGAGGCGAGTCATGGGTTACATTTTAAGCATTAAAACACCACCAAGTCAAGAGAAATAGCTTTTCCAATATCATCTACAGCGTACAGAACCTGAAAACAGTAAGTTGAGGTCTCCAATGCCCTGGAGAGGAACAGCTGCCAGATTCCGCTGATACAGAAGGGGATGAGAGAAGCCAGATTAATCCTCCATTTCCCTGATGTTGAGGAACATTTAATGTGGGTCATCACACAAAGATCTTTTCCTACCTGCACTGTGAGGCCTCGGACTCTGATGAGGCGACTGTCTGGGATGCAGATTCTGGTTTGGGGGCTGAATCTTCATTCTCTAGCAGTGGGTGGAAGACTGAAAGAAGATTAAACAACTTTTAACCTTTGAGAATGTGCAGACAATAAAGCAAAACTCTAGTTATTCTGAGTCACCAAGGCCATGCAGCCTTGGAGCCTAAAGCTGGGCCTGGCAACCTTCTGTGCTATATGCTGACACCCTCCCCCCACCAGCAGACAGAACGAGTTTTTAATGCTTTCAGTGGCCCTAAGTGGAGGATTTGAGAAAACAGAACATGGTTTCTGACACAGAGATCAATCAAAACTAGTTTCTGTTCAGACGCAGGCTCCAGGTTTGCCCCTAGTCTCCAGAACCCAGGGCAAACTCTGTCCCCATATGACTCCATTGCATGCTCTAGAGCAGAGGTGGGAAAACTAGAGCCCACAGGACAGTCCTGCCTGATCCGGGAGGCTAGCCCCTAGCCCCTCCCTTGCTGTTCTCTCTCCCCTGCAACCTCAGCTCACCATGCCACCAGCACTTTGGGCAGTGGGGTTGTGAGCTCCTGCCAGGCAGCATGGCTGCCAGTCCTACTGCTCTGAGTGACATGGTAAGGAGGCAGGGAGCAGGGGGGTTGAATAAGGGGCAGGGGTTTCTGAGGGGCAGCCAGGGGACAGGGAGTAGGAGGTGGCTGGATGAGGCAGAGGTTCGGGGGTGGGGGGCAATCAGGGGACAGACAACGGGGTCGGGGGGTTCGATAGGCATAGGAGTCCCGGGGGCCCTGTCAGAGGGCAAGGATGTGGATAGATCGGGGCAGTCAGGGGACCGGGGGCGGGGTTGTATAGGGGGTAGAGTTCCAGGGGGTCGGTTAGGGCAATCAGGACATGGAGCAGGAGGTTTGGATGGGTCAGGGTTCTGAGGGGCAGTCAGGGGGCAGGAAGTGGAGACGGGGGCGGGGGCTAGGCTGTTTGGGGCGGCACAGCCTTCCCTACCCAGCCTTCCATACAGTTTCGGAATCCCAATGTGGCCTTCAGATCAAAAGGTTTGCCCACTCCTGCTTTATAGTCTTGCTGTCTGCTTCCATTACCCATAGAAGATAGTTAATTGGGCACTGACAGGCTCCCAATTACACAGATTTTTAAAGTTGCACATTACGGTAGGAATTCTCTTTTATTTGTTTTTCATAGAGGCAATCTGATGCTAGTGAAAGACAGCAGATTAACAGCCCCATTCAGTAAAGGCCTCTGATCCACAGAACAGGGACAGTCCAGGCAGCATAGCCCATTGCCAAAGTTCTGCAACCTGACCTAGCGGATCTGCTTTTAAAGATGAGAACAAACTCTAGTCTAAGGCCCATCACTCTCTTCTACCAAGAACAAATAAGGGGACCAATTAGTACCAGGGTAGTGAGGGATTCGTTTTGTTGCTTTTAAAAGGAAAGCATTTTTCCACCAAGAAATAGATTGAAATCTGCTGTCCCAAGCTTACAATAGTTTGTTTGGATATAGGATCCAAATATTCATCTGTATGCTTACTAATTATCTGTTCTCTGATCATTTAGAAAAAAAAGCCTAAGAACCTTGTATTAGAAGATATACTTTTAATGAGTGTATTATATTTGAGACCTGAATAAGCCTCTAAAAATCTGAAGCCTGGTATGACTTGTGTAACAGAGAGAAATAATTCTATTCACACAAACTTTACAAAAATACAGCAATAGCCAAGGGTGATTTTTGAATTTATTGCTCATGCGCTCCTATTCTAGCCCCATAAAATTCTCCAAGGGAGAGTACCTAAAAGGAACTAAAATGTCTGCACAGATTTTTTTTTAACAGCCTAGATCTCAATCACCACAGAATACGGCAGGAAATAATACTTCATGCCCCTCCCCCTGAAACAGATTTGAGGGAACCTAGCAGATCTTTTATATTTGTCATTCTCATGATTCAACAACTGTTGAAGTTACTGCACAATTAGAATCTCTCTCCTACCTGGTAACCAATGTGAGAACATTTTACTGACAAGGGCTGGAGAAAACGTGGCCTGAAAAAGCAACAGCCAGCAAGACTGCATGTCATATGACTCAATTTCGCAGTGACGGGTAAGCTAAATCAGGCAAACCCCATGCTTTGAAGCTAATTGTGGGGAGAAATTTTTCATGTGGTGACCTGACATGGGATTACAAAATGCTTCACACAGTCATGAACTAAAGACATAAGGAAGCTTTTAAAGGGGACATTAAAGGAGAAGTAAACAAGGGAGAGTGCTAGACTGGGAAAAATAGGGAAGAGAACATGTCTGAAGTTCCAGAGAACTAAAGGGAGGTCAGAGATATTATTGAGTTTAGATAGTGTAGTAAACACCTTATGCAGAAATGCTTAACACAAAATAAAGAGAGACTAGGTGGGTGAGGTAATATCTTTTATTGGACCCACTTCTCTTGTTGAAAGAAGCAAACTTTTGAGTTTACAGAGTTCTTCTGAAGGTCTGAAGAACTCCTCTGTGTAAGCTCAAAAGCTTGACTCTTTCCCTAGTAGAAGTCCATTCAATAAAAGATACGACCTCACCACCCTGTGTCTCTCATATCCTGGGACCAACATGGCTAAAACACCATTGCATGTAACAAAATAAAGAACATGAGATAGGAAGGTGGTGGTACGAAGAGAATGTTCCTCCAACACATACAGTAATATGCCACCCACTCAGCATAGAGTCAGCAAGAAAACAAACATCCCAAGGTTTGCTCTCAATGGTGCCATAGACATTCTCTGTGTGTGCTTCAAAGGAGAAATAAATTATAGACTCAGAAGCCCTTCAAACTGAGGCCCAGCATCCAATCTTCTTGAGGTGATATATGTGATGTGGTCAGCAGCTCCTACCACACCCAACTCCATAGTTGCTTAGCAATCACAATGGCAAGTGCCTTCTGAAGGCCTTGAGCGCTAGCCAACAACGCTCTGTAAACTTCTGAACCCTTGTTATCTCTCAAGGTCTAGTAGTAAGCCAAAGTATTGGAAAATTACAGGCATGCTCATCCCTCTAGTTGTTCACAAGGGAACCATAGAGGCTCGTCTTTTACCACCTATTATAATGAAGTAAACAAGTCTATTCATCACTGTCATGTATGATTCGTAGTATGTTTGTACTTAATAAAAGCGGCAAGCTGGGACTCTCCCAGGTCGCCTCCTTCCGCAAGCTGTCTCCGTCTGTTTCTTCCCGACATCTGGTGACCCGCGACGTGATCCAGCCCCTCGGCTCACCGGCTGGCATAGCCTTGGTGCACCTCAGCGTTTACGCTCTCTCGTGAGTATGGGGGGGGATTTATCCGTGTCTCAAAAGGCTCATGCGAAGGAGCTTTTTACAATCATTAAACAGACAGGCAGTGCTCAGGTCTCACAAAGGAGCATAGAAGACTTAGTGCGTCTTCTTGAACATAAGTGCCCCTGGTACCCAGAGGCAGGTTCTCTGGAGGTAGCGGATTGGCAAAAGATAGGGGACAAACTATTTCGAGAGCCTAGGGCAAGTGTTCGCTATCTTCTTCTATGGCAGCACTGTGCAGACGCGGTGGGGCGCTTGCGGGCGGAGGTACCCCCTGCCACGTCTCCCTCTCCTCCTCCTCCTCCTTCTTTTACCCCTACGGCACCGTGTTTAAAGCCGCTCTCCGATCCTTCTTCTTTTTCCCCTCCTTTGGCTGCGATAGAGAAACAACCCTTGGAACACACCCAGCCGCGTCTGGGCTTGGTCCAGGGCGCTCTTCAGCAAGCCTTTCAGTCTGCCCACAGCCCTCTTTTGGAGGAATGGGCAGGCGAGCCCCCAGTTCTTGCTCCTGTAACATATGGGGTAAACCAGAATGGGGAAAACACAGTTACCTATACCCCCCTGCCCTACTCTGTCATTAGGGAACTTAACAAGTCAGTGAGGGAGTCGGGCCTGCGCTCGACATATACTGAAGGGTTGATTGAAGGGATAAGTAACGGGCATCAAATGACCCCCGTGGATTGGAAACAACTCTTCCGCATGATTCTTTCTCCCGCACAATATGTCGTGTGGGACAGTGAATTCCGCGCAGCGGCCATAGCTATTTCCACCGAGGCCAACATTCCCGATCAGATCTATGGGGCGGGTCAATTTTCTACCCCCGAACAACAAATGCAGCTGCCCCCCGAGTCCTTTCGTAGAACAGCTATGTGTATTCAGCGTGCCCTAAAAAAAAAAAAAAAAAAAAAAAAAAAAAAAAAAAAAAAAAAAAAAATTGACCGCCCTGCGCCATTTAGTACAGGACCAACTGATCGCTGGTCACCTTGAACCCTCTACTAGCCCATACAACACACCAGTTTTTGTTATAAGGAAAAAAGCCCTTATAGCACTTGATCCGGTTGATATTGTTGTCCCACACCCTCTCAAAAAATATGCTGCAGCCACTGCTTTTTCAGATGCTCTCCAACTTGCTCTGGCAGGCTATACTGGATCCGTTTCCTATCATTCTTACTCTGATCCCCGCTTGTATTTTGTACAGCGGATGCCTGTCCAACTTCTTCCTCTCCTCTCCCTCCAACCCCTCCCAGATGCACTTACAGTTTTCACTGACGGCGGCCCCTCCCATGGCGTTGTCTCTTGGTATTCTAATCGCTGGAATGTGAAGGTCACTGCTACCTTTTCCTCACCTCAAAGAGCTGAGTTAGCCGCTGTTCTTTTTGCCTTTGTTCTTTTTCCCTCCCAGCCCCTGAATATCATTACGGACAGTCTTTATGTAGCCAATATCACCTCCTGCATTTCAGGCAGCTATGTCTCTCCTGTCATGGAATCTGCTCTTTTCCAGCTGTTTCTTTCACTTCAGGCCGTCCTTCACGCTCGCACGCATTGTTTTTTCATTGCCCATATCCGCAGCCATCAATCTCTTCCCGGCTTTCTTACTGAAGGCAATGCCCGTGCTGATGCAGCCTCCCGGTCATTGTACCCTTGCTCTCTTTCCCCAATTGCTAGTCATGAACTCCACCATCAAAACGCCAAAGCTCTCTCACAACAATTTTCCATCCCACTCTCAGACGCCCGCGCCATCGTTCAGCAATGTCCCCAATGCTCACAGCATTCCTCTTTTCCCCCAACAGGCGTCAACCCCCGTGGGTTAGGTGCCAACCAACTTTGGCAAATGGATGTTACTTCTTTCCCTCCCTTCGCCCCCTGGCGCTTCCTACATGTTACCGTTGATACGTTCTCCGGTTATTTGTGGGTTACACCACAAAAGGGTGAAAAAGCAAAGCATGTTATTAATCATTGTGTTCGCTGTTTCGCTGTCATGGGCGTTCCTAATTCTTTAAAAACTGATAATGGTCCCGCGTATTGCTCTACCACTTTTGCTGAATTTTGTACCCGATGGAATATCACTCACACGTTTGGTATCCCTTATAATTCCCGCGGCCAAGCCATTGTTGAGCGGGCAAATTGCACTCTTAAAGTGGCCCTCAATCGTCAAAAGCATAAAGGGGGAATTCCCTCCTCCTTACCCGATAAAGAAGAATGGCTTGCCTCCGTTTTGTTTACGCTTAACCATTTAAATTTGTTTAACGACGGTTCTCAGTTTTTATCTCGTACACAGAAACATTTTCGCCAAACAGAAATTCTGCCAGCACCGCTTGTGACTTATCAGCTGCTCCCGAGCCGTACCTGGAGCGATCCAGTACCCCTTATCACTTGGGGTCGAGGTTACGCTGCAGTCTCCACCCCGGCCGGTCCAGTGTGGGTTCCAGCTCGCTGTATTCGCCCCTACGTGCATCAGCAACTACCCCAGAATCCGCTCGAGCAGGGCATGGCATCGAGAAACCCCAAATCCAATTCCAGATTTCAATCTCCACATCACGCCGCCGATCACCAAGGTGATCACTGCCCGGCACCGGGGGCAGTGCAACCCCCCGGTGACATGGGGGCAGATAAAAGGCCTGGCACAACAAGCAGAAAGGGTGATGGACACTCAACTACTGGACAGAACTCCTGAGAACTATGTTGTTGCCATAATTTCTTGTCTCACGGCTAATTCCTTTGTAGTGGGCTCTCGTATTATGTTGCTTGTTTTGAGTTTAGTGTTCCTCAGTCCCCCATTGTGTACGGCTCTCCCCCCTCCTCCACCGCCCTGGACAGACGATGTTTGGGGTCTTTTGGCCCTTTCCATTAATCAGTCCAGCTTTTGTCTGTCCCAACAGGTGGCGGTGGGACAAATTTTAGGTACGTGCCTCATCCCTATATGCCATGAGGCTTCTGAGGTTGAAAATGCGACATAGTTCTTTCAAAGTCTAGGACCCAACACTACCATACGAAACCTGGGTTATAAGGGCTATCATAATTGGGGGGAACAATCCACCTCTCGACCCAAGCAGACTTTACAATTACGTACTCCCTATGTAGCCAGTACAAATATCTCATGTGCTCGAATGACAAATTGTACTTTGATAAGTTGTAAAGGGTTCGGTGGGAAAAGCCTAAACTGTTCTCACTCAGTCAATGTCTCCTACCTATACAAACACATTAAGCTCCCTCTGGGGTGGTTCTGGACATGTAAAGGGTTAACATTCAGTTACATCCCTGCCAATATTTCAGATGGCACGCTATGCTGTCTTAGTCGTTTGGCCGCGGTATTACCCCCAAAAATTCCACTCCACCCCCGTACCTCTCGTTCTGTTGCTCTGGATGCCTCTTGTGACTCTGAGGTTCACTTGTTCTCGAAAACAGAGTCTGTGGTATTAGCTCTCTCCCTAGTGGGAGTCCCAGGATTAGCTACAGGCAACAGCCAGAATATTAACAAACTTGCCTGTGCTGCAGTTAAAGCTCTTAATGCTACTTCCACCGCTATTGCCTTACTTAACGGGGAACAGGTTGAACTCCGCCATGGGGTTCTTCAAAACCGTGCTGTTATAGATTATCTTCTGCTACTGCATTATTTTGGATGTGAAAAGGTAAATGATATGTGTTGCTTTAATATCTCTGTTCCCCAGATGGGAATAGTTACACGCGCTCATTACGTATGGATTATTAGCATTGGCGTTGTTAATTTCCCTCTGCTGCACTATTCAGTGTATCCCTTCTTTAGTTAATCTCTGTTTGCGGGGATGTCCCTGGACTTCCCGTCCTTATTCTTTAACACTTTAAGAGACTGGATGACAGCTTCGGACGCTGGCAAACCACGTCCTACGGGCTGTTATCCCTCTCCTGTCCCTAGCTTTAATTAATCCCCGCTTACAGATATTATTCATAGTATTAATTATATTATAATCCTATGTACTTGAGAAAAACAAAGGGGGAGATGAAGGCCTTGAGCGCTAGCCAACAACGCTCTGTAAACTTCTGAACCCTTGTTATCTCTCAAGGTCTAGTAGTAAGCCAAAGTATTGGAAAATTACAGGCATGCTCATCCCTCTAGTTGTTCACAAGGGAACCATAGAGGCTCGTCTTTTACCACCTATTATAATGAAGTAAACAAGTCTATTCATCACTGTCATGTATGATTCGTAGTATGTTTGTACTTAATAAAAGCGGCAAGCTGGGACTCTCCCAGGTCGCCTCCTTCCGCAAGCTGTCTCCGTCTGTTTCTTCCCGACAGCCTTCAATTTCACATCAAGTATTAAACATTTTGCATGCCTACAGTGCATTTTAGATGATACCACTGTGCTGAGCAAACATTTATTAAATCTCATAAGTCCTGAAAAGTCAGTATTACTAGCCACAATTTTCAGACGGAAAAAAAAGCCAAACTTAATTGGATCCCTGTAATGAGCTGTATTGCTTTGTTAGTCTAAAGATCATGGTACTGGTACCTGGAGACCAGAGTGCTAGGAACTTAAGCAAATCAAAGTTATTATTATCTCCCTTACATGAGGCAATGCTTACACCATGCACATTTCTCTAAATATAAAGCAGCTGGTACACTAGGGAACAGAAAAACAACCCAGTACCCTTAGGGACAGAGGTTGTTGGAAACCAACCACTGATAAACAACTATATCAAATCAAGAGGCAAGTTAGGCTTGGTCTATGTTTAACAGGTATGTTGGCATTGGTACATCAGTGAGGGGTATGGGAAAAAACCCAACATATATGCCAATAAAACTCCCAGTATAGTTTCAGCTATGAAGGAAAAAGGTTTCTGTCGACATAGACATCATCATTCGGGGAGATGTGTTCCTACACTGACTGAAAGACTCCTTCAATAGGCTGTGTCTACATTACTGGACTATGTCAGCATCAATCTGTAGTGTAGACATATCCTGGGGGCAGTGCTGACATAGCTATACCATCACAGGCTAGGCTATGCGGTGCAGACATATCCTTAGACCTCAGAAGAGGTCAGCAGCAGTTTTGTTAACTTCTTCCCAAGACATCAGCTGAACCGGTTCTAAAGATGGGTACTAACAACAGTGTCCTATGCTAGAAGTAGCAGCTGCAGAAAACTCCAACTTTGCAGCAATAGCATGAGTGGAGTGAAGGCAGAGTACGTACATTGTTACTGGCTGTAACTCTCCTACGTCCCCTTGGGAAGCCCCCACTCCCAGCCCACCCTCCCTACTGCTGCTCCTTGTGGTGTGCGAGGCGCTGTACTTCCTCGGCTCTCTGGCAAGCCCCCTAGGACGGGGAGAGAGCAGGCGAGATAGCGGGAGGGAAGGACCGTTAACCCGCGGTGCTCTCGCAGGGAAGCGCTGCTGGGCGGCCACACCCCGTGCACACGAGTCCCAGCTTCACAGCGAAGGCTGCGCACACACACAGCTCAGCCGCGGCCCGCAGCCCTGCCCCGCCGCAGCCCCTGAGCGCAGCGGCCAATACACCGCGGGGCCGGAGTGGGGAACAGGATGAGCCCGCGCCCCGGGGTCCACGTGCTGGGGACGCGTCCCGCTGCCCTCCCCCACCCCCGGTACCTGGAGTCTCGGACGGTGAGCGGCGGCCCTGCGCGTCCCCCTCGGACACGGAGCAGCGGCGGCCTCCCGGCTCCCCTGCCGCGGGGGGCTCGAAGCAGGAGCCGGCGGCAGCCACCAGCGCCTCCGACATGGGCAGCCGGCGAACGGGGACGAGGCGGCGGAAAGATCCGAAGCTGTCAGTAGCGGGCGGAGGCGGAAACGGCGGCGGAAATAGCCGAGCCCGGGACGGAAAGAGCCGATGACAGACCGCCTGGGCGCCCCGCGCCTATCGCCCCCCAGCTCGGGCCTTCCCTAGCACAGTTCCACGGCGCATGCCCAGTGGCGGGAGCGGGCTGCTCGACACGGCGGCGCTTGAGTAACACAGGGGAGCGTGCCCGGCGGGGAAGGAAATAGCTGCGAGACGCCCGGAAGTGGAGGTCGCCATGGAGACTGTTCCGACGCGTTGCTATGGCTCTATGGCGCGGCTTCCAGGATGGAGCAGGTCCCGGAGGAGGAGAGGTCCGGGGGGCCAGGGCCCGAGACCGGATCCGAGACCGGGTCCGAGCAGGGACCCGAAGAATCCGAGGCCCAGCATGGCCCGGGCTGCCTGGCCTGGAGCTCCCTGGAGGTGGCTGAGTGGGTTCGGCAGCTGGGCTTCCCCCAGTACGAGGTGAGGGGCAGGGGCAGGGTCCAGGAGCGCGGGGCCGTGAGCTGGGGGCGGGGCGGGGCGCGGCCCGCGGAGGGCTCGGCGAGGGGCGAGGTCGGACTGTGAGTAACCCACTGGCGATGTCATCGCTTGGCGCTAGCGGGCTGCGCAACCGCGGGCCCTCGCCGAGCTCCCTCTGGGCCCGAGCTGGAGAGAAATTGCCGCTTCCCTTGCGGCCTGGCAGCGCCCCTATGAACCCGGCATCAAGAGCACCCAGGATCTCTGCGTTTTTGGAAAACTCCGGGCAAGTTTCTAGCCCTGGGAGAAGAGCTGGGAAGAGTGAAGCCAACGTCCCCCAAAGGCCCAGAAACCAGAAGGGGGGAAATCATTATTTTTAAAGATCTCATTGCTTTTAAGCCGATCTCATGATTGGGCTCTGGGGAGGCTGAGTAATGTTGGTTTTTGAATGCTTGAGGTTGGCAGTACTGCTGACTGCTGTACAGTGTTTCCATCTGATTTTCCTGCCAGGAGTGCTTTACAGCTAACTGCATCACTGGCCGCCAACTCATCCATGTCAACTGCTCAAACCTGCCACAGATGGGCATAACGGACTTTGACCACATGAAGGTGAGTGCCACACACAGAGTTGCCTTTTTCCATTAGGAGTGTTCATGATATCCTATCCCATCTCCTACGTGTTCATGTTCGTTCTCTGACTACGTCAAGTAAGATGTATCACTTCTCCAGCTCTGTTAATGATAATAGGAGGCTCTAGACACTCATGCTCAATAGGACAACTAGAACCTGCCCAAGACCTGATGCTTGGATGGATGTGGTACACAGAATGCAACAATATTTTCCTCAGAAGGACTGGGCACACTGTTTCTGGTAGCAGTAAGAATCTTCCTGAAGCTTCATGTAAAACTCAAGATGAACCCTGACCCCAGACCTTTTGTGAAGTTCAGAAAAGTTGTATTTTAAAAGGAAAATTATTTCCATGCCTTTATGCCCATCTGGTCTCCATATAGGACCTGAGGCAGAAGGGCCACAAAGGAGAAAGGAAACCTGCTGTGGCAGTACTCTTCTGTGTGCACAAGTAGGAAACAACAGAAATCTTGCCCAAACACTTGTTTGTTTGACAATTACAACCCAGCTTTGGAGACATAGTGATTCTTCACTGCATTACACTGGTTTTGGGTGGTGTAATTCTTCTGAAGTCAATGGAAGTTCACTAGTGTAGAAATGATGTAAAAGTTTGAGAATCAGGGTCAGGAAGTTTGGATCTACACCTGCATTTCTGGGTGGTCAGTCAAACCTCCAGTATCTTGCCCACCTTTGTCCTATCAGTTAACAAAGAGATATGTAGACGGGGGGGGAATGGTCTACAAAATCCTATTTTTTAAAATCAACAAACTAGTCTTCACTAATTAAAACTCTATAAAAATCTCCATCTAAAGGATCCCAAAATCAGCTAATAAGGAAGGACCAGAAGGAATTTTTACTTGCTGCACTGGGGATGGATAGAGGCCTCACCTTCTTATGCAGCCTCACAGGAAATGTTCCATGGTTCAAGTAAGGGTCCATATAGCTCCCAAATAGTCAGAACCTTTCTAGAGAGTTCTGAGCTTATATTGAGTGTGTTGGCACAGTCCAACGGTAGGAATGTGTACTGTTAATACTCAAAGAAGAATCATAGAATATCAGGATTGGAAGGGACCTCAGGCGGTCATCTAGTTCAACCACCTGCTGAAAGCAGGACCCAACTAAATCATCCCAGCCAGGGCTTTGTCAGGCCTGATCTTAAAAACCTCTAAAGGAAGGAGATTCCACCACCTCCCTAGGTAATCCATTCCGGTGCTTCACCATCCTCCTAGTGAAATTTTTTTTTCTAATATCTAACCTAAACCTCCCCCACTGCAACTTGAGACTATTACTCCTTGTTCTGTCATCTCGTACCACTGAGCACAGTCTAGATCCAGCCTCTTTGGAATCTCCCTTCAGGTAGTTGAAGCAGCTATCAAATCCCCCCTCGTTCTTCTGTTCTGTAGACTAAACAATCCCAGTTCCCTCAGCCTCTCTTCATAAGTCATGTGCTCCAGCCCCCTCATCATTTTTAGTGCCCTCTGCTGGACTCGTTCCAATTTTTCCACATCCTTCTTGTGGAAAAGAAGATGAGTACTCCAGTACTCCAGATGAGGCCTCACCAATGTTGAAAAGAGGGGAACGATCATGTCCCTCAATCTGCTGGCAGTGCTCCTACTTATACAGCCCAAAATGCTGCTAGCCTTCTTGGCAACAAGCACACACTGTTGACTAATATCCAGCTTCTCATCCACTGTAACCCCTAGGTCCTTTTCTGAAGAACTGCTGCCTAGCCATTCAGTCCCTAGTCTGTAGCAGTGCATGGGATTCTTCCATCCTAAGTGTAGTACTCTGCACTTGTCTTTGTTGAACCTCATCGGATTTCTTTTGGCCCACTCCTCTAATTTGTCTAGGTCCCTCTGTATCCTATCCCTACCCTGCAGCGTATCTACGACTCCTCCCAGTTTAGTGTCATCTGCAAACTTGCTGAGGGTGCAGTCCATACCATCCTCCAGATCATTGATAAAAATATTGAATAAAACCGGCCCCAGGACCGACCCTTGGGGCACTCCTCTTGATACCGGCCGCCAGCTAGACATGGAGCCATTGATCACTACTTGTTGAGCCCGATGATCTAGCCAGCTTTCTATCCACCTTATAGTCCATTCATCCAGCCCATACTTTTTTTAACTTTCTGGCAAGAATACTGTGGGAGACGGTATCAAAAGCTTTGCTAAAGTCAAGATATATCACATCCACTGCTTTCCCTATATCCACAGAGCCAGTTATCTCATCATAAAAGGCAATCAGGTTGGTCAAGCATGACTTGCCCTTGGTGAATCTACATTGACTGTTCCTGATCACTTCCACTCCTCCAAGTGCTTCAAAATGGATTTCTTGAGGACCTGCTCATTGGTTTTGCTGGTGACTGAAGTGAGGCTGACTGGTCTGTAGCTCCTTGGGTTCTCATTCTTCCCTTTTAAAAATATAGTCACTCTATTTGCCTTTTTCCAATCATCTGGGACCTCCCCCTGATTACCACAAATTTTCGGAGATAATGGCCAATGGCTCTGCAATCACATCAGCCAACTCCCTCAGCACCCTTGGCTGCATTAGATCTGGACCCATGGACTTGTGCACATCCAGCTTTTCTAAATAGTCCTTAACCTGTTCTTTCACCGCTGAGGGCTGCTCACCTCCTCTCCATACTGTGTTGCCCAGTGCAACAGTCTGAGAGCTGACCTTGTGTGGGAAGACACAGGCAAAAAAAGCATTGATACTTCAGCTTTTTCCACATGTTGCCTCCCCCATTCAGTAAGGGTCCCACACTTTCCCTGACCTTCTGTCAGCCTTTTAAGTTTAAGTCAAGGAATAACACGTCCACTGCTTTTCCTTCGTTCACAGAGCCAGTTATCTCATCATAGAAGGCAATCAGGTTAGTCAGGCATGACTTGCCCTTGGTGAATCTATGCTGACTGTTCCTGATCACTTTCCTTTAAGTGCTTCAGAATTGATTCCTTGAGGACCTGCTCCATAATTTTTCCAGGGACTGAGGTGAGGCTGACTGGCCTGTAGTTCCCCGGATCCTCCTTTTTCCATTAAGTGCTCTGCTTTGAATGGAAAGCATCAGAGAACTGCAAATTGATGTTAAAGATTTTCAACCTCCCTACTGAGATACTGTTTGTGACAAATAATATAGAAGCTGACAGAAGCATGGAATAGTCAAACACTACTGTATTAATGTTATGTGTATCTTTATGGGCTTGCTAGTGATTGTATTTCTGGCTAAATGGGTCAGACAAGAAATGCTTCCTGCAGGAACCAAAATCTCTGGCGGAGAGGGGATGAAATTAATTCAACTCCCCAATACTGGAATAAGTCTTTTGAAATTTCACACTCTCCTCGCCATGCTCGTCTCTCCTCAGTAACACAGATTGGTTTGACCTGGTTCAAAAGGCCTAAAACAACAAAAGACTTGAAACTGTATAAAATATAAACTCTGGCCTAAAGAGAGGGTCACTCACATAATATCCAAGAATTGACAGGCATATTGACTGTGTCTAAGAGAGACAGGCCCTGTTGTGGAACTGAAGTGGATGGTGGGTGACCACCTGCTGAGTTAGGCATGTATATAAGCTGTATGTTGTTGACTTTTAAAAACTTTTTCTGACTAAATGGTACATTGTTTAATGAAATCTGGCTGGTCACTGAATAACCCTGTCATTGCTCCTGAGAGAGCAGAACTGCAGGCACTGAACAGAAGTAAGACCGACTGAGATGATCACAATGAATTGCAGGAGTCTGCAGCCTAAGACCCCCACCTAGAGGGAGCAAATCATGGGATTTCACCCCAAGAAAGGTGATTTCTAGATACCTAAGACCTATGTGGCACACCTCTGAGGAGGCCACAAGGGGTTCAGGTGTGCAGTTAAACTCCAATACTACTATTCCCATTTCACAGTTTGAAATAGGGTTGTGAGAGAGGAAAGAAGTTGCCTAGAGTCATGTAGCAAGTCTGAGGTATCCTGTCTCTATCTTGTGCTTTAACCATCAGGCTCTTCTTTTCTCACTTTCAGTCCATGGCTGAGAAACTAATATTAACTTAAATAACAACAGTCAAGTGCTCCAGCCGGGGAAATGCCATAAAAAGTTAACCTGGTAAAACATTAGCTATAAATGAATGTGACTATGTATGCCCAACCAAAATACATTACCTAAGCCAGTAGAGCCCTTGACAGAATAAGGGGAAATTTTCACTTAGAAGCATAGGACTAGAAGGGACCTTGAGTGGTCATCTAGTCCAGTGGTCTGCAAAATTTTCTGATCGCACCCCTCCTCAGTAAAAAAATTTTGAGCATGCACCCCTGATATATGTATATATATAAATTATATACATGTACTATTGTACTAATATATTATGTACATTATAAAACATACACACAAAATAGAAATTAAAAAAGGATAAGAAACATGAAAAACAATATTTTTTATTTTTATTTATTAATGGTACAAAAAACCTCATGTTGCCCTGCTCCTCCAACTGCCATGGCGCCCTCTTTGATGCCAGGGCATTCTTTCAGCCCTGCCGCCCCGCTCCTTCGGCCGCCATGGCGCTCCTCTGGCCACCGTGCCACCTGGTTCCTCCGGCTGCAGCCGCCACGACCCCCAGTAGATGGTCTTCCACGCACCCCACTTTGGAGACCACTAATCTAGTCCAGTCCCCTGCACTCATGGCAGGCCTAAGTGATATCTAGACCATCCTTACAGGCGTTTGTTGAACCCGCTTTTAAAAATCCCCAATGATGGAGATTCTACAACGTCTGTGGGCAATTTATTCCAGTGTTTAACCACCCTGAGAGTAGGAAGTTTTCCCTAATGTCCAACATAAACTGCCCTTGCTTCAGCTTAAGACCAGTGCTTCTTGTCCTAGCCTCAGAGGTTAAGGAGAATAATTTTTCTCCCTCCTACTTGTAACCACCTTTTATGTACTTGAAAACTTATCATATCCTTCTACGTCTTCTCTTCTCCAGATTAAACACACCTAATAGGTCCCTCGTAGGTTGTGTTCTCTAGACCTTTAATCATTTTTGTTGCTCTTCTCTGGACCTTCTCCAGTTTATCCACATCTTTCCTGAAATGTAGCGCCCAGCACCAGACACAATATTCCAGCTGAGGCCTAATCAGTGTGGAGTAGAGCAGAATAATTACTTCTCATAGCTTTCTTATAACACTCCTGCTAACACAGCCCAGAATGATGGTTGCTTTTTATGCAGCAGTGTTACACTATTCACCCATATTTATAACCGTAAATAACTAAGATTTGAAACAAAATTGTTATGGCTCTGCAATCTTTTCTTTGTCAGCTGCTTTTGCAGAGCCGTAACAATTTTGTTTCAAATCTTTGTTATTTACGGTTGCCTCCATCACAGGACACGAGCTGGAAATTCAAAACTGTTTGCAGCTCACAAGCAACAAGAGATAAAATCTTTATGCACCATGGCAGGAATTTGAACATTGTGTTCTTTATGCTATAAAGCACCAAGCATTTGGGTCAAACCCTTTACTTCTAACATTATAGTCAGAGCAAAATGAACTTAGGGTAATATTTTTAAAAGCACCTATGTGAGCTAGGAACCTATGTCCCATAGATTGTGAGTGGAATTTTGGCATTTTTGGTAACCCCGCCCTTAGCCGTTAGCTTCCTGGTTTCCTTTGTTATTACTGAAGACATACAGATTCAGCTCTTAGCTATATGGTTACAAATTAAATACGACTCCCCTGACTACAAAAGAGTGATGCTGAGAGCAGAATTATAGTTGACAGCAGAATCTGGCCCATGTGGGTTTTTCACTGAGAGTCCTCGCTGAACCTAACCCAATTTCTGATTGATACTGGAGTGAGGCTACAATCCTGTGTACAGGACACTCAGGCACCACAGCAGGCCTATATGTAATTGTAACCAAAACCCAGCTACTTGCTGGAAGTGATTAGGAGGGCACCAGTTGAGCAGTATGACCTTACTGTTCGGGCCTTTTACAGTTTACAAGGAGTACGGTGTCAGTAGAGAAGTCCTGCTGAAGGGATTGTATTAGGACTAGGGGGTTTGCTGGAGTTTCTCAGGTTACTGCTGGTTTTCTTCTAGTTGTATTGTTATTTTAAATCATATCAAAGGCATCCAGAGCAGCAGGCAGAAGACCCTAAAGGTCTCCCACTTGAAACTGCACTATGGGATGTGGTTTAGCAAACTGATTAGAAACAAGAAAGGTGAATTGACCAAGGTTTTAAAATACAAGATTTATATTCTGAAAAGTGACTTTATTAACAATTATAGTCAGGCTCCTCCCTCTGATAGCTCCAGGTCCAGCTGTCTCAGATTACAAGACAGAAAATGATTTTTCTAGTGAGCAGTACCACTGCTGATCCCACTGGCCTTTCTGCCTCTTATATTCTCATCTGTGATAAAAATTCTAAAGACACAGTTTAGCAGACAGTCTTGATAATGCTGTAATAGGCAGAGAAGAAAGAATCCTGCTCACTCACCCATATCTGTGTTTGCTGTGCAAGTGCTATTAGGAGTCAAAAAAACAAAACAAACCTGTTTGGGGCAATAAAGGCAGCAGCTATGACTCCCAACACACAGTAAATCCCGGGACTAATCAGAATGTGCTGTTTTTACATAAATCTTTTTTCTAATCATAACTGCACATTGGACTTATCTTGCCAGATCATGCTCCAGGTCCTACATTATGGAAAGGAAAACATGCTGAAAGGAGAAATGGCAGGAGTTCTTTTCTGTGCAGCTCTACACTACAGAGCTCTATCGATGTAGCCACCACACTAAGACTAGGCTCCCTTATGTTTCCTTTTGCATTTTAGGAGATTTCATGGCATGTACGAGAGCTGCTGGGGATTGAGGAGCCTCTCTGGAGCAGAAGCATTGCCCTCCCGTACAGGGACAACCTGGGCTTGTTTCTAGAACACAAAGCCCCAACTGGGGCAAAAGCTGATGCCCTCACCTTCTCTCAGTTTGTCCAAGAAGCAGGATTAGAGCCATATGCTACAATTCCACCTGAGACAGCAGACACCCTCACCTTCTTTATTCAAGAAGCTACAATTCCATCCTCTCTAGATTAAAGAAAGGCCACATCAATACTCTGATTTGTTTAGTGCTGACAGTACGCTCAGCCATGCATAGTCCCTTCCTAGAACATGCTTGCCATTTAAACTTCTACTCCTAAAGAAACCCCTCTGGAATATTGCCAGGTGCCGAACTCCTTAGTTCAGTTACATGATCCTAAATCAGGGGTTGGCAACCTTTCAGAAGTGGCGTGCCAAGTCTTCATTTATTCACTCTAATTTAAGGTTTCACAGGCTAGTAATACATTAACGGTTTAAGAAGGTCTCTTTCTATAAGTCTATAATTTATAACTAAATTATTGTATATAAAGTAAATAAGTTTTTAAAATGTTTAAGAAGCTTCATTTAAAATTAAATTAAAATGCAGAGCCCCCCAGAAGGGTGGCCAGTTCCCAGGCAGTGTGAGTGCCACTGAAAATCAGCTTGCGTGCTGCCTTCAGCACCTGTGCCATAGGTTGCCTACCCCTGTCCTAAAAGTTCCCTTTTTTCCCATTGCAAGAGCTGTATGCTGCTGAGTCATGTCCGAATACCTATCAACTGCTGCTACTGCACATGTTAATCACCAAGACCACAGATACATTTTAATCATCTTTCATTGACACCCACTTTCTTCAAGGCTAGGTGCTAGATTATAAGGTTTTTCCCCAAACTCTAGTCTTTGCCATTACAGATCCAGCTGACCTCGTTCACTACTCCACACACAGAATTAAGTTTAAAGAGTTCAGTGATGTATATAATAACTGCCTTATGATATAGTGCCTTATGTTGTAAAGGATCTCAAGGGTGCTTTACAAACTATATAATGCAGGAATCCTTTTCTTCATCACAGAAATAGTTACTTTTGAGATAGAACAAGGCAGCTGTTCATTACTGCAAGCAGCATTGAACAACATGGTAGATTAGGACAGGAAGTGAAGGAGAACATTTTATCCAACTGAGACTGAAGAAAGAATTTGAGGAAGCACTCAATTGCCCTAGATGGAATTTGGCCAGGACACCAGGGCTAAGACCCTGTTCTTGAGAGAAGTATCATGCAATCTTTTACATGGTTAGGGTTTTGGTTTTACATCTCATCCTACACTTTTAAGTCTCCTCAGCACTTTTAGCAGCAAGGAATCTCCTGGCACTGTGATTAAGTGGTAGTTCAATCCTGCTGAAAGGAAAAAATGTTTCCTACCGAATCATCACTACCATTTTCTGCAGCAGCAGGAATTTCCTTGATCCCCAGTCCAGATACTGAATAAGCACAATCCTCTTTAATGTGCAAGATCTTCTTAGTTCAAAACCCAATGTGCTGGGGCTGCAGCCTTTGTAAGGCTGCTCTCCTGCTTATCTTTCAAAAATGCTACAGAAAACGAATGTACCCAACACTTTGACAAAAGGCCATTTTAATAAGTGAGCTTGGATTGAAATAAAGCAGTTATCTGGCAGTGTGCTAACTTCCCAAGCAAGCAGGTTTAATAGAAAACCAATACAAACTCTTAGAAATAAACAAAAACATGCACCAATTAGCGGAATCTGCAGTGTTATTCTAAACATTTAAAGCGCAAGCAGTGCAAATTCCCATTTTTTCCTCAGCTCGCTCTGGGACAGACAGTCATCACTGTTAGGTTCCAGGACTGTTCAGTAACAGCCATGCTTGTTGGCTCACTGATTCCAGTACTTTGTTGAATGGTGATCCTTTTCAGAGAGAGGACTCAGAGCTAACACATGTAAAAGTCAGAGACCCCAAATATTTTAGCAGTAGCCAATTTGTGTTCTGTGACAGTGTTAACCAGATCATTATATGGCCACAAGGAAGACAAGATTGCAGATGGATACAAGTTGGGAAGCTTGCTTGTACTTCAGAATTATGAGTCAGGAATGCTATTTATTTTCACTGTTTAATTTGCCCACTACTTTGCAGTTGGCTTGTGCTGTGAGTGATGGTCAGGTAAAGGTTCACATGCCAGTCCAGCTTTATCCTTTCCACTGCAAGACAAAATTCTCACCATACATTCCTCCACCACACCCAATTTGGATCCTGCAATGGGAACTGGTAAGAAAGGGGTCTTAATCTCTGCCACAGTTCTCTTCAGCATTAAACCTTAGCAAAGCAGTTCCATCCCTGGAAGTTTGGAATCACACTGTGGTTATACTGTATGAAGCTTGAAAATCGGTGTTAGGAACATTCCCCTGGTTCTTCTGACCAAGTCACATCAATGGCAGTTGTGAGTGAACATTGACTCATGACCCAGCACCATACGGGGATCTGCTGCAGCAGGAAGAGAAGAAATTCTGCTGCCTGAGGCCACTGCTAGCCATCCCTCCACTCTTTGCAAGCGAAACTCCAAAGGAGGTATAGTACAACAAAGTAAGATGGTTCTGGAGAAGCACACTCCTTGCTAGGAGCTGACTGAAGGGAGACTCCTTCATTTGTACAGTTGTCAGGTCAAACCAAGGGAAGGTGCTGGGAAGAGAAAACAGGCTGTATTATTTATGGACAACAGCTATCAGTTCCATACCTGAGATTTAACAAGATGATTTTCTTTGGTCTAAGTCCTGTCTCAGTCCATTGAGAAAGCTACATGATGCAGAACCTTGAGTTCTTTGAATAAAGCCAGAACCGCCCACAATGAGCAAAACTCTCAGTGGTATTAATGGGATGATCTTAAACAAACTGGTCTTAATGGGCCTACTGCATCCAGTAGTATACCCATAAACAAACATATCCATCAGACCAGCCCCAAAGCAAGAGTGTTAGTGCCTTCCCACTGGATCTTCTTCCACCATCCATAAGAACAGTCTACTCCAGCATGACCTTCCAGTTATCTCTACATATGTTTGTACTATGCCCATGACACTGCACTACAACTAATCAAACAATAATGCAGAAAACAGAATTAGTCAGGAGGAATGACTCGAGAATTGGTAATGAGTTCTCTAGTACTCAGTTCAAATCAAGCCTTCACTGGTAGTGACCAAAAGTATTATCACATGTGACCCAAGGATCTCTTGGTGCCCACTGACAGAGGGCACAGGGGGTACACACAAGGTTTTACAAGGGTTCCTTGGAGAGCATAACTGCATAATACGCCAGAAGGGTTCACTGAAGGGTGGCATACAAGGTCTTTACCAAGAGCTGATAGCCCACTGGTCAACATAATCATTGTGAAATGTATGTACAGATAATATTTAAGGAGTTACATATCTATACTGAAAATTATGTTCTTTAGGTTTGGGAGTTAAGGCAGGTCACCAGGAGGCAGGCAGGAGATAATGGATGTTTATCTCTCTGTCTGGCCATACTGAGCCAGCTGCCGCACAAGAGAGACAGAAAGAAAAAAAAATCTACAGGAAAGAACAATGAGTGGGAGGGTTTCCTGTTTATGGATGAAGACAAAGCATGAGACTGGTATGTCTTGTGGGGGCAAAGAGACACACAGGTTTCTTCAAGCAGAAGGCAAGCTAGCAGTGTTTTTGTCCTAGGGAAAGGGGTCGGGGAGGGGACAGCCAGCCTGGCTGTAAAGCACTGAGAGAAGGATTTTGGGGTAAGCAACATTCTACAAGAGATGAGAATATCTTGCTAATTATCTCTAGGCTCTAGAATGCATGTTATAATTTTATTTTATAAGTAATCATTTGTTTTCAATATTTCTACTTGCTATGACTTGAATCTCTATGCTTTGTTAAATAAAGTGAGATTTGTTTATAATGAAATCAAGGGTAAGTGGTGTGTGTGTTAAACAGAGCCATGATCTGAGGTGGAACTGATAAGCTGGGCTGTACGGTTTCTTTGGAAGCAGACAATCTGTGAATGCTGTAAGTGTGCAATGGAACAGGGGCTGGGCGCTCTGGAGAAACACTCAGAGAGCTCGAGGGCTGGAGTGTGCCAATCACTGACCTGCACAGTGACAGTGGGGCCTGCGAGGCCTAGAAAGAAGTGTTTGTGTTGCCCATGGAGTTGGAGGACTGGCCTATGGCTTCCTCACACTGACTAAGAGCAGGTGGTAGAGAGGTGCCTCAGAACTGTGGGTACCACCGGGAAGTGGCACACCATCCAACAACTGTTCAATGCCCTATCTGAAATGTGCTGGGATCTCAAATTGGTTCTTAGTGGACAGAGCTTCTGACAAACAATCAGATGTTAGGTAAGCGATGCAATCACTCTATCATGGCAACATGATCTAGAGACATCGAGCGCATCCATCATTAAGATGCTAAAGAGGGCTGTCCATAACCAGATGGTACCCTGTTTGTTCTGGACAGGTGACCACATAAGAAAAACCACCTGACAAATTAGCCCCCTTTTTGGCATCTCTGCAGAGAAATCAAGCACTGAATGTGCCCTGGAGACTAAACTCCCCTCTCCTTCCTAGCACTTGTCCCTCAAAGGCACATTGGAAGTGAGAAGGAAACTAGTTTTGCCACTGCACCTGCTGTGGGGGGATAAAAATCAGTTCTCAGACTCTGGGTCTGTTCATCTAGCAACTTCCACCAACATTAAATTTAACTTAAATGTTTTAAACAAAACCACAAAATTGGTGCAAATCTGGTGGGGGCAAACCTGAAGCTCCACAAGATTAAAGCTATACAAGGGGGCAGTGGGAAAGCTTTCCATTTGTATAGCACTGTCTAAGGATTACAAAGCACTTTACAAATAAAGCCTCACACCCTCCTCCCCCCAGGAACTAGGTGAGGATTAACTTCATTTTACAGTTGGGAAACAGACAGAGAAAGGAAGTGACATCCCAAGTTCATAGAAGAAGTCTGACAAACAGAAAAAAATGAACCTAAGTCTCCTGACACCCATTCTCTTCTCTAACTCTGAGTCTGGATGCTTGAAAAGGATAAAGGAACATTGTTCATCATTTTCATCCCAAACCCAGTGATAACTGTATGTGGCATTGGCAGGTTGTAGACCTGAGGGACCACACAGGAAGAGATGATATTCTCTAGACAGGTGGTGGTTCTTTAACAAGAAGAGGGAGAAACATTGAAACCAAATGCTGAGGATTGGGAATGAAACAGGAAGAGTGGGAGTGCAAGGCCACCAGCAGGAGCTACTAGACAGAGTAGAAATTCTGTACCTATCCGGGGGGATCTTAGGAATTACAGACAAATGAACCACACTTCAGTACCAGGTAAACTGGTTTAAATGACAGTTAAAAAGAAAACTATAAAAGACCTAGATTAACATGATATGTTAGGACTAACCAGCACAACTTCTGTAAAGAAAAATCAGTTCTTTGAATGTACCAATAAAACAATAGATATGGATGAATCAACTAACAATTCATTTGAGCTTCCAAAACCCTTCAGTGAAGTCGCTGCAATTAGAATCATAGGGTAAAATTCTGTTATGGATCAGACAGTGGTGAAGAGACAGGAAACAAAGTACAGATATATGACCAATTTTCACCATGAAAAAAATAGGATGCCTCAAGTTTCCATTCTAGAGCCAGTGCTTAGTACATTTATCAGTGATCCGTAAGAGGAACAAACAGCAAAGTGGCAACATTTGCAAATGACCTGAAATTATTTTGGTTATCAACATTAGAAATGACTGTCAGTAATTTCAGAAGGACCTTTCAAAGCTGAGTGAATAGTAACATCATGGCAGAGGAAATCCACTGTTGACAAATGCAAGATAATGCACCTGGGAAAGAGTAATATGAACTACTCAAAGTGCTGGGTTCTAAATTACCTGTAATCACTCAGGAAAAACATTTCTGCTCTAAGTGCAGTGGCCATAGAGCAAACAATGTTAGTTTGCATAAATAATGGAATGGCAAATAATGCTGACAATATTTAATGCCAGTTTTATAATGACATTGTATAAACCAATGATACACCCTTACCCAGAATACTCTGTTCAGTTCTGGTCTCCGCATCTCAAAGAGAAAATACAGAAGAAAAAGAAGGGGTTTCAAAGATAAGCAATGAAAGATTTCAAAGTAGTAGCTGTGTTAGTCTGTGTCCACAAAAAAAAAACAGAGAGAGTACTCGTGGCACCAAAGATTGAAAGGCTTGGAAAGATTTCTGAGAGATTGATAACATGGGGACTGTCTGGGTTAGCCACAAGAGCGATAAGGGACATGATGGTGGTATATAAGATACTGAATGTCTAGAGATGGTGAATCATGTGTTGTCTCACATAAGAAAAAAGTGATATTTGATTAAACTGAAAGGTCACAAATTTCAAAACAATAAAAGTATTTTTTACATGATGCATACTTAACCTGTAGGACTCTGGCAGAAGATTGCATTGATGCCAAAAGTGTCACAGGATTCAAAACAGAATTAGACATTTAGATGGCTAAGAACAGTCACAGTTACATTAGATGTCCCTGCCCCTCGCTTTTATTTCTTCCTTTTAAAAAGGAAGGGACATAGACTGCCTGCTTCAGAGCAGAACCCAAACACTGAATGAGAGGTTAGAAAGAAACTTTCCCTATGGATGGATTAGTCTCAGCTTTTCACTATGAGTTTTCTTGAACCTCCTCTCAGGCATTTGGTATTGGCCACTGTCAAAGACGGGATAGTGGAGTAGAAGGCCCACCAGTTTGGGCTGTCCAGTATGGACACTCCTGTGTTCTATTGTTTTACACCAAGTTGCACAATTGGACTAGGTCCTACATATCTCTACTGAGTAAATTCTTATCTCTAAAAATCGGAGTATAGGGGTTAGGGACTCAGAGTGAGATACTGAGGTATTCAATGGATGGATTTCAGGCTACTTGACAACTGCCAGTATATTGGACTTTGGGTTGTCTATCCCTTATCACACAGGGTAACATTTTCAAAAGTGCCAAAGTCTCGTTTTCAGAAATGACTTAGGAACTTGGGAACCAAGTCTCATGAAAATCAATGAGACTTCAGCGCTTTTGAAAATTGACCCAGCACTCACTGATGCATGACGCGAAGTCAGGAGGATGTGTACTGTATTCTTCTTCTGCAATAGGAAGACTCCTAGCTTTCACATCCTGGGATGTGGCAAAGGTTCAGGGAGAATGGCCAAGTGGAAACATTTGAAGTTTGGCACTTTACTTACTCTGCTTGAGTCAGGGAGGAGACAAAAGTTTGGTTGACAAAGTTCCCACTCACAAACCGTGGACAGGAGGTCTTCTGCTCTGCACAAATGGGGCAGTGCTCGGGGAAACATACATCATTCAGTAACTTCAGTGTGTGCTGGTGGGTCAGGCGCCGCCACATACAGCTGTTCAGGGCTGCATAGAAAACAGCCTCCAACCACTTGCCAGTGACAGCAATTCTCTCTGCACAACAATCAGAGAACAAATGTGATGAGTTACCACTACATATACTGATGTGAAGGAAACAGCAGAGATTTTTTTTAAATGTCTCTTCCTCTCTTGTTCCCTGTTAAGAAAGATCAATATGGCAACGGCACCGCAATGTATTAATTCACAAGCCAGGGAGGAGAGGTTCAACTCTGGTAAGTAGTAGTAGTAGAAGTAGTAGTAGTAGTAGCAGTAGAAGAAGTAGAAGAAGAAGAGGAAGAGGAAGAAGAAGAAAATAATAATAATAATAATAATAATATACTACTAGCTTATACCCATCTAACATGTAAAGCACTTCGGGCTGAAATAAGCTGTGTATAAAGGGACCACTCACTCACTGCAAGTGTCCCTGTGGTGGAAAACGATGGCTAACAGTTTAGGACAGGAAGTTAAGAGGAATACCATATCCAGTTGAAACCATGGAAGAGATGGGAGAATCTAGGTGTGGCAAGGCAATTCCCAAGTTGGAATTTAGTCAGGGTTGACACCAAAATATTGGCTTGGTCTTGATCTACACTCCATCAGAAGGCCTCCTAGCTCCTGTTCATGGCTTTCCCATCTGAGAGTGCCAAGGCTCCTGCTAGCTCACTGAAGGAAACGGCTCTCAGGAGAGCCACAAAAGAGTTCCAGAGACATACAGCATACACTATACACATGGAGAGAGGTCTTCTCCACAGTAATCGTCCTGACTGTAACAGTGAGGCACAGAAGCACTTGCAAACTCTAACAAAATAAGACAAGTCAGAGATGAAAAAGATCTTTCGGGGTCACTTACTCTACCCCCCTGCCCTTGCAGGATTGGTCCTCATTAGATATTAATTTTATGTTTTGTCCAGTGTAGTTTTATCTAGCCAGTGACAGCTAGGGTGACCAGATAGCAACGGTGAAAAATTGGGATGGGGGGTGGGGGGTAATTTGCACCTATATAAGACAAAGTCCCAAATATCAGGACTGTCCCTATAAAATCGGGACATCTGGTCACCCCAGTGACAGCACTGCCAGCATTTTTATTAGGAGGTTTTTCTTCCATATTCTGCGTTTCCAAACCATGAGTCTCATTCAGTGCTGCTCAGGTGAGATAGATACTGAATAGCTATTACTCTATACTCAGCCTTGTTCATGGATATTACTGAAGCTAGGACAGGCTCAGAATAGTGTGAATGTCAAGCCAAGACAGTTTCTAATGTCCACAGAAGAACACTTGCAAAGTGAGGAGAAATACATTTACCTTTGGGGCCACAGGGACAGGTAGCCTGTATAACAATAGGGTCTTGGAGTGCAGCTTTGATTGTCTGATTTGTCCGCCACACATTCTCTAAGTTTCTGCTAGTGCACTGGTACTGTGGCCTTAGGATGGCACTGTAGGAAAGGAGTTGCTTCAGCCTGAAAGCAAAGTCAGTCAAATAACTCAGAGGTATCCAGTGCCCAGAGAGTAATACACCAAAGGAGAATAAAAGTACATTTCTATAACACTATTCATTCCAAACTCTATGTTTACAGCATCACTGAAATGCAGCCTCCTCTAGGGCACAAAGAAAGCAAACAGCCACTGCACTGGACAACATGCAGGGATAAGGGTAAATGTTATAACCAGACACAAGGCAAATCTCTGCTCGTATGGCAAGTGCCAGGGATAGTCAATGCCCACGCAGCAGATGGGACCTTAAATGTTTAAGATCCTGCCTGAAAGAACCATATGCAGTAAAGGTCAGAGCACCAAATACACTAGTCAGAGAAGGCTGAATCAATGCTGCTAGGATTCTAATCTGAGCATGAGAGAGCTAGGACATTTCACAGAACAGCTGAGACTTTAGCAGTTTTGTTTTGGTTTTTTGAAGAAAGGGAAGAAGTGAGTCTGTGCCACATCTTGGTCCGATATTGATAGAACTTCCACAAACTAGGGATTTGGCCCTTAATCCCTCCCTACTTTGGTAAAGTAACTTTTATAGCCTTCAGAATAAAGGAAGCCCAAGTGAAGAACTGGGTGGCTCTGGAGACCAGTAATAGGACATTAGTTTTTCACTGCTAGGGTCTTGGTTTAAATTCAGCCCATCTCAGTAGTTACTGAAGGGTGTTTGTTTCCATAAAATGGCTGTTCAATAGCCTGTGTAAAATGAGATTGTGGGTCTCAGAACTGTTCCCAATGTAGATGTCTACAGCACAAAGAGCCTTGTTAGATTTGTCCCCTTCTTAGCCTCTCAGCAGAGCAGCCAAGAACTCAATGGGCCACAGAGACTGAACTTCTCCCAATATCACCACCCCAAACATTCAAAAATCCTAGGTCACACACAGAGACCGAACCTCTCCCAATATCACCACCCCAAACAGACACACATACACATACCCCTGCAATAATAAAGTTAATTTAAAAATCATGAATTTGTTTTATATAATACTTCACGCTGCCTACTTTTTATTTCTGGCCTTCTGGGTGCACTCAGGACATGTTTCAAGCTTTTCTCCTAAACCATGAGAGCTAGCAACTTACTTTTTAAAAAATAAAAGCTGAAATTCTCATGTATTCATGTGATGCCCAGTGCTGGGACTTTAAGAGAACCACCAGCTAGTGGGAGACTTGTGATAAAATCATGACAGCTGGCAACACTGCAGCCCCAGTGCCAGGTCAGGCACATTGGCAGTGCTGGCACTGTACTTGTCTGATGTGTGGACAAATCAGGGGATTTAGTGTGCTGGGCTATTAAACCAGCACTGGTGCAATCAATACTACCTGGGCAGCGGGACAGCAGTGACCAGGCTGTACACAATGCAAGGTTCTTGGAGCGCAGCATGAATTCCTGAGCAGATTTGCTGTAGATGAGATGGAAGGCAACAAAGAAACACAATGTCTGCCCAGGCCACGAGCTGGCCATTGTCATAAAAACATCCAACTCCCAGCTGCTGGAACTCTGCTAGGGAAGACAAACAGAAAAGGCAATCACCACCCCTGCAACAAGAGGCCAGGAGCAGCAGCCAGTCAGTCTGCAACATCCACACTTGTGTAGGGTCATCATGGTGTTTCTCTCATGCACACCTTGATAAGGCGAGAGAAGCATGTGTTACCCCAGCTCATAATGGGGCAATCCAGCTCCTCTCACCAGGTGGTCCTTAAGAGCTTAATTAGCATTTACCCATTAACATTATTGATGCACAGCCCATGGTAGCCAGGTTACAGAGAAATGAGCCTCTCTGCTAGGAATAAATAGTCAGAAAATGTGGTTGTCTGGCACCATTTCATGAATATTGATTAAAACTTTAACTGAAGCAGCCAACCCTCAGGATCTGGCTGATATTAAATGGTTTTTTTTATAGATCTTGAAAAACTCCCCCCTCCCTCTCTTCCCCTTGAGAGGACTTTATTATTGTCAGCATCTCCCTATAGGACAGTTATGCTCCCTTCATCTTGGTGTATGTAACAGCTTTATGCGGCACTGGACATTTTGCATACAATAATCAGAGGGGTAGCCGTGTTAGTCTGGAATTGCAGAAGTGACAAAGAGTCCTGTGGCACCTTAAAGACTAACTAAAATTTTAGAGCATAAGCTTTCGTGGGCTAATACCCACTTCATCGGATGCATCCGACGAA
>ML677332.1:60904027-61012130 GCA_007922305.1 Dermatemys mawii
CCCACTTCGTCGGATGCATCCGATGAAGTGGGTATTAGCCCACGAAAGCTTATGCTCTAAAATTTTAGTTAGTCTTTAAGGTGCCACAGGACTCTTTGCATACAATGACAATCTATAACGTAGCACAAGCACTCAATCCACCCCTTTGCACTTTGTGTTAACATTTTGAAGCAAAGAGAGAAAGGAGCATCTTGTGCTACCAACGCTACAGTGCTAGATTGAGGAGAGTCCCTGGCAGTAATGGCTTTTCAGATCAATGTGAATATTGATTTGGAGAGCTATTTTATCCATCCAGTGACTATTTAACGGGTAGGCTTTGGTGTTGCAGCCACTGAGCAAAGATGTGAAAAATTACCAGGGAGAATTTAGAATAGGGCAGCAAAAACAGTTAAGAGGCTGATGGGACTGAGTTATGAGGAAAAATTAAAGGAGCAGAATATGTATTACTTTTCCAAATGATGACTAACGTGGGGGATACAATAACTCTCTATAAATATTTGAAGGCTGTAAATCCCAAGGAGGAAATGAGTTGTTTAGGGTTCTCTAAGGAGATATTATTGGAATAATGGAGTGAAATTAAAAAAGGAAGGAAAATATGGAATCATCAACATTTCCTAATGCTGAAACCTAACAGTCTGTGGAATAGACTTTGAAAGGAAAAGGGTAAAAACTCCATTGACTGGGTCTAGAGCTGGTCAAGAGTGTGTACATCAAAATGGTTTTGGATGGAAAACTGGGTTTTTAGCAAAACAAAGTTGTCCACAAAAAGGTGTCTGCTTTCTGCTGACAATGTTGAGCTTTCATTTTTTGACAAGGTCAAAAGTTTTCCGTGGAAAAAAAATTCGGACCAACTCGAGTTGGGCCACTGAAAATGAGACCAGCCAATATAGGAGTGAACATACTATGGGCCTTACAGTAGCAGGGGTGCCTGGATTAGATATGCTAGGTCTTTTCCCATTTGAATTCCCATGATTCACTAGCTCTTACACAGAGTCTCTGGCCTCCTGGTGGAGATGTGGATATTCTGAGCTGAAATGCCACTCAGCTCCAGTAGTGCCCTGGCCAGCTGCTTCCCAATGTGGCCTCCACCAATAATCCCAACCTTCAGGCCTTCGCTGCCCATGGATTCCTTGGAGGAAATCAGTGAAACCTTTCCACTTTCTTTCTGCCTGAGAAATGACACACAGAGCTGACATCACTCCACCAGGAACTATAATGTATCTATTACCCCAAAACTGGGAACTACACTGTCCTCCTTAGGAAGAAACCACTGAACAGATTTTCCTGAAAGGAAAGAAGACATGTCCCATATTTTAAAAGGTCAGTGCTATGTATTCATTCCCATTTCTAAAACATAAAAGCTAGCAAGCAGCCAGGCCAAGCTCCAGCTACTTCTTTACAAGATCTAAAATTCACAATAATCAACATCTATATTCACCTTAGATCCGCTGCTAGGTACCCACCTCACCATAATCCAATCTTACCCCACTTCTTAATCATGCCATATAACAAATAACCCCATCCATCGCTTATCATGTCCTCTCTTCAAATGCCCATGAAGAAAAGGGGAGTTTTGCAGCATGGACAGAAGGGTAACAGATTTCTAGTAAAAACAATGGGGAGTCCTTGTGGCACCTTAACAAATTTATTTAGGCATAAGCTTTTATGGGCTAGAACTCACTTCATCAGATGCATGGAGTGGAAAATGCAGGAGCAGGTATAAATACATGAAAGGATGGGAATTGCCTTACCAAGTATGAGGTCAGTCTAACGAGACAATTCAATTAATGGCAGGATACCCAGAGAGGGAAAATAACTTTTGAGACTGTGTAGAGACTGTCTGGTTTGGCCAATATCTCTGTGCAAAAGAATAAATGGATACAAATCTGACATCAGGAATCATAACATTCAACCAGTAGGAGAACACTTTAGTCTCTCTGGTCACTGAATAACAGACCTAAAAGTGGCAATTCTTCAACAAAAAACTTCAAAAACAGACTCCAACGTGAAACTGCATAATTGGAATTAATATGAAAACAGGATACCATCAGATTAGGCCTGAATAAAGACTGGGAGTGGTTGGGTCATTACAAAACCTAAACCTAATTTCCCCAATACTAATTTCTCCCTACTGTTATTCATACTTCCTTTTCAACAGTCTGAAATGGGCCACTCTCATCACTACTTCAAAAGTTATTTTTTCTCCCTTGGTATCCTGCTTTTAATTGAATTGTCTTGCTGGCTAGACTTCACACTTGGTAAGGCAACTCCCATCTTTTCATGTATTTATATCTGCTCCTACATTTTCCACTCCATGCATCTGATGAAGTGGGTTCTAGCCCACAAAAGCTTATGCCCACATAAATTTGTTAGTCTCTATGGTGCCACAAGGACTCCTCGTTGTTTTTGCTGATACAGACTAATATCGCTGCCACTCTGAAAAATTTCTAGTAGAAATGGAAGTGGATTCCACACCTGAGAGGCCCTCAAAGACACCCTTCCAGCAGCTCCTTCTCTTCTTTATCAAGGGGCTACGACCCAAGTCCTAGTGACCACAATTGCAGTAATATGGCATGGGGAGAGGGGTGCCCCTTAGGTAATATGAGCACAAAACATTTAAGGCTCTAAAGGGCAAAACCAACACTTTGAAATCCACCCACTAGCTCACTGGCAGCCAATGCAGCTCACAGAGCACTGGTGTTATTACTCCCAGTGCAAAGCTCCTAGTGATCTAATCCTGAGATGATAGAAACACAGATAGACTTAATAAGATCCACATCCCAAAGGAATGGTCACACTCACCTTACCCAGCACAGATGGGGAAACTCACAGGCTCGGGGGACTATGAATGAGATGTGGTTTCCCATCTCCAGGGCACCCAGACAGAGAGTAACCAATACACATCAATCCACTCTGAGGACTGTTCCATGACCCATGTTGACTCAGCTGGGAGCCTTGCTCTAGTAAGAAAGGCATCCACATCATAAAATATACCCCATCTGGAACTAACTGGCTTCTTTTGACAACCTTTGTCAAAGACCAAATGGGTCACTGAGGCTGAACTCTTCTCTCACTCCTCTGATCTCCACTAGGGGAGAATGGAGGTCTGTTGATAAGGGGAAGTTTGCCAGTAGCTGCCCTTTTTCTGAAGGCAAAAAGAGGCCTTCAGTCTCCAGGCCCGTCAAGCCAGCACCCTTCTTCAATACTGAGAAACACCAAAAGAAAGGATGCTTATTTCAGCCTTACCTGATGGCACGAAGCAGTCTGCAGAAGAAAACAGCATGGGCACATGCATTCACCATCAGCCCATTGCAGCGGCTTCTCAAACACAGCAAGCGCTGCTCGCGTTCTTCCATCACATGCTCAGACTGAAAAGACTTCAAATTCACCATGATATTTGACATCGTGGCCCTGCATGAGACCCTTCAGCAATGATCCAGCATCCATTAGTTTGCCATTGCAGCCAATCCCCAGCTTCTCCCACAGAGCAGGGGTAGCCAATATACACCTCCTAGTTCTACTTCAACAACATGACACACATTACCAGTAGTAAGGAAGAGCGGAAAGATCCCAGCATGTGATGCAGCGGAGTCTCTGAGATGGAGCACTGCATGCTGGGATTATTGTTTCCATGGAGCTGCAATCTAATTCATTCTGTGAAGTGTAGCTGTGGCTGGCAACAACTGGCAAGCGGCTGACACAGCACTAGGAAGGGCGCAGTTTGGAATGCTCTGCTCCTGAGCTACTAGTAATATGAAAACTAGAGCCAAGGTGAGTGACTCCAGTTTCCAAGTATTACATTTTTCATTCATTACCAGTCTGAGTTTTGTCAGAATTGTGTGCCCCATCTTCCTCCCCCGCCCCACATCCTATTCCCAGCCCTCCTCTCAGGGAATGTGCATCTCTTCCTTCTGTATCCCTCTCCTCGGCATGAGAAATTGAATAGCTTTTAGGTCTTAGACTAGAGCCTGGTATTTTCATTGCCTGGGGTCAGAGCCTCACCAGAGCCACCTGTGGTTGCCACAGGAATAGCATGCAGTCTCACTACAGAGCACATCACAATGCAAACACAAGACACTGTACGCTTGGGCCATCTGGTTGTTTCCAATTTTAGACAAAGTTCTGAGCACCCTTGACTCCAAGTGAAATGAAAGTGTTCAGCATCTTCCAGGCTCGGAGCCATATCAGGAAGTCACCATTTTAGTCCATTTGACAACAATGGGGCTTCTTTAGACATTGGGTAAACAGCTTCTTCAAGCCAGGCAACAGTCAGGCCTGTTTCAGTGAAGCAGATAGCTTATTGCACCAGTTGGCCTAACCCAAGGCTGACCCAGCCTTCTAATCAAGAAGGGCTGGAGTCAGTCACTGCTTGAGTGGCCAGTATGGGAGGCTGCAGGGCAACATAAGGCACTTCCTCCTCTCCTCCCAAGGGCTGGGAACTGTTAACCAAAACTGCCCACCTGAAACTGATCCCAAAAATGGCCCTGACTAACCAAAGACAATATAGCAGGAAAGGGGCATTCCTAAGGGTATGGTTACACTTACAAGATTATAGCGCTATTGGTTATAGCGGTCCCCTTATACAGTCATATGTATAGCGCTATTGTATGTCCACACTCAGATGCTCCTGCGGTATAGCATGGCCACATTTGGGGCACTTAATGCGGCATTAAGAGCAGCGCATTAGGGCAGGTATCCCAGCATTCAGCTGGGTGCAATGTGCTTTTTAAACGAGGGGGGTGAGGGGGGACGCGTTGTGTGTATGTGGAGGGAGAGAGACAGTGGTTTTTCCGTTCTTCTGAAAGCCTGTCAGCAAGCCTCCGTTCACAGAAGGCTTTGTTTTCACACAGGCTCCCTCCTTAAACATTTGCATTGCTTATCTGCCGAGTTAAGAGAGAAACTCTAAAGAGGTACTTCCGCATTCCTCCAGCCGAGTTCAAAACAAAGGGAAGAGACGTTAATTGCCTTAAATGGCTCTAGGCATCTCAAAAGATCACTTGTAGCGCAGTGGGTGTCCACATTCTTGCTGTAGCGCTACAGCAGCTGCGCTACAGCCCTTATTCCCCATGCGGAGGTGGATTACCAGGAGCGCTATAACTCCGCAGTTATAGTGCTCTACGTGCCTTGCCAGTGTGGACGGGGAGGAGGTTATAGCGCTCGTGGGGGCTTTATAGCACTATAAAGTGCCAGTGTAACCAAGCCCTAAGGCTTTCTCCAGCACTTCTTATTCAGACAAAGTACCTGCTGAGTAAGGAAGGCTGAAGATGCCCTCTGTCCACAGCACACCTATAGCACTACACCAGACCCCAAGACTCTCCAGTTATAAGCAAACTGCTTTGTTTATAACATCACAAAAAGACAAAGAGCCTGATCCTGCAGCTGTTACTCCTCCAAGTAGCTCTATTGACTCCAGTGGCATGAGTAAGGCACACTCCGGTGGGTAAAGGTGGCCTGCCTGAAGGTCTCACACATAACCCCCTGCAGTTTCTACTGCCTGAATTTTGTACCTAGTCCTGCCTCAGCTGAAGTGCCGATGACAAAACCCCCTTTGTCAAGCAGTACAGCGCTCCTTGCCTGAGCAAAATCCTCAGCAGCCTCCTGGATCTCCCGCCTGGTGAGACTTGTTACCCATTGCCTCCCTGCTGGACTCCTTTTCCACACACTTCAGGTTCTCAACAGCAGGTCACCTCCTGTTCTGGAATCCAGGCAACTCAATCCAAACAAGTGAAGTTGTCATGGCAATTGCTTAGTTACCAAATGTCCTGATCAGAACCTTGCTGTTTGCCTAAGAGGCACCAGAGCCCAGACCCCTAAAGGGCCAGGGCCGCATCTTTCATCCCACAGAGAATGGGAGAAAATAATAGAAGAGCATTGAGGAACGCTAAGATTTTGTCACAGGTATTTTAAAAGTCATAGATAAGTCGCGGGCAATATAGAAAAAGTCATAGGAGCCCGCAACCTGACTTTTAATAAAAATAACGGAGAGGGGGAAGGTCATGGGGGGTGTTGACTGAAGCTTAAGTGGGGGAGAGAGAGCCCAAGCTCTCAATGCTCCCCTCCACGGCAGCTCCTCACAGCTCTGGGTGCCCCGGCTGGCTGACAGCTCGGGCCCTGCCACCCTGGAGCTGAAGTGAAAAACGTCAGGAAAGTCTCTGAAAGTCACTGAATCCATGACTTCAATGACCTTCATAACTGTCTTATTCTTATTCATGAGCTCCTCTGGAGGCAGGAATTCCCACCTCATTAGATTAATGTAAGTAGCCAGCCAGTTCTGGGTGTAGCTCTGCAACCCTGACACCTAGTGGTTAGGTTAGCACTGGCCATTCATGGTATACGTACCCACGGAGGGGGCTCATGGCAGCTGACTCTGGTCACCCTAAAGCCTTGTACCTGACAGCAAGTGTGAAAAATCAGGACAGGGGGTGAGGGGTAATAGGAGCCTGTATAAAAAAAAAAGACCCAAAAAACAGGACTTTCCCTATAAAATTGGGACTTCTGGTCACCCTACAAGGCTTGGGTTGTTGGGCTATAAAACTGCAGTGTAGACATTTGGGCTTCAAGTGGAGTCTGGACTCTGAGACCCTCGCCCTCGCTGGTTCCCAGAGCCTGGGCTCCAGCCCAAGCCCAATTTACATAGCAATTTTATAGCCCTACAGCCCAAATGCCCCCATCGTTCTGCCCTCCCCCTGAGCCTGAGTCAGTTGACACAGGCCAGCCACAGGTGTCTTCTTACAGTGCAGACAGAACCTCAGGCACCGAGTTCCTGTGAAAATAGATGCTAGGCAGGTGCTGGCAATCTTTTTCCATTGGTTTCCTGTGTTCCTTCCCGGGCCAAACCGAAGGGGTAAGTTTGGTACAGTCATTCTGTTCGGCTGGTGGTGGGAGTCGGGGGAAACTCTGTCTTAACATTCCAAAAAGGCCAAAAGCATTTTACAAACTTCTACGCAAGGATCATTTCATCCAGGGGACAGAGTGAAGCAGTTGTTCAAACAGCTACACAACAACATTACGCAACCACTTAGGATAGGAAACAAAGAATGATCCTGTCCCGCAATCAAACCAACAGATAAATAACCACCATTTTTGCGTGGCATTCGCAAGCCTGTGTGCTCCCCAGCATCACTGGCTTTTAGACATGCCCCTGCTGAGACCATTAAGAATGTGAGATGCTAAGGTTGCCACCCTGGATAAGCTTCTCTTTTAAGGCAAAATTGCCCCGCCAGTCATGTTTCTTGTGGCCCTGGGATACTAAAAGGTGCATCTCATGTGCCCACTTCTCCAAGACGGGGTAACCCCTCACGATCAGGGACATGCACTAGGGAAGGAAGTAAATAGGAGCCGCAAGGAGAGGCAGACACGCAGCTTTATTTAAGGAACAGAAAGCGAGGTCTGACACAACAAAACTGGCAGGGAACACCAGGGGAGAGTCACATTTCTAAGGGATAGAACAAAAACATTCCCAATGTAAAGGCCAGGGAGAAGAGACTGTTCCAAGGGGCTCCATGGGGCCAGCATCTTCAGCGCTTGCTGGGAGGGAATTTCGCCGCATTCTCTAACCAGCCCAATGAGGGAGTGGATGAGCTCCAGTCAGAAATTCCAGCTTCCCTTTGGGTGAAGGGGCAGGTCTTGAGATGCAGGGCGTTGGGGTGGATATGTGCAATCTGCAGAAGTTTAGCTGAAAGCTTCCTTTCTGAATCCAGCAGGAAGGTTGGAGTTTTAAGTGGCAAGAAGTCTTTCCCTACCCGTCACGCTCATAGAGGCAGGGAGAATGCAGCCCAGTCTGCAGTTCCTACGTCTTTACTTCTGATGCAGCCGTCACTGCCCCAGCCTTAGCAGCTGGTATGGCAAGGGAGCGGGTCACCTCTAACCTTAGGAGAGATCTTTTGTGGGTAACTGTCTTGTTCTTCTTACCTGAAAGAGCCCTGATCCTGCACAAATCTGAAGTATTTGGTGCTTTGCCTGACTGTACTTCCCTCTGTACACTGATGTCCACCTTATGGCCTAGCCAGATACAGAGCATTGCTCCACTTCGTCAGTGTCTTGTCTCACTAGCCAGATAGCTTGGTTTGCCTTATGTCAGCCTCTGTCCCAGGAGCCACTAGCACTGACTGGCAATATCAGACAAACCCATCAAGATTGAAAAACGGACCTTGCTCTATTGGCACTGAGGCTGGCTCCATAGTTTCCTCTCTCATTGGCATGGCTATGGCAAATTAGGCTGCTTCTGAGGTGAGTAGACATCTCAATTCTTCCATCGGATTTGCTGAAAGAGAAGCACAACAGACATGGCTAGTATCAGTGCTGATCGCAGTTCAGATTCCTCAGGAATATGCTCAGGAGGTATCTCCCCACTGGAAGGGAGAACACTGTCAGGGAATTCAGCCCACGCTCGGGTGATGCTGCAGCAAATGACAAGGTGGACGGGTTTATAAACTGATGTGCCTGGAAGGCTTTGAGGTTTAAGTCAATGAAAACAGTCGGACGTTCCCCTGCAGCATGGGGAATCCAAATCCAGCGGCCCTGAGCTAGCACCTGGGATCAACAACAAAACCCAACTGAAGTCAGGAAGTGACGGATCAAGCTAGTGCCTCAAGCTGAGTCAAATGCAGGGAGCAGACAAGCAGCAGCAAAGGAAAGTGCTAAAGATCATCACCACAATATATGAAACCTCACAGTCCCCGAGGAGGTGGGTCAGGATTACTTGCATGGTACAGATGGCGAAGCCACAGCACGAAGGAAAGGGACAATGCAATGCAGCAAGCCAGGATTCGGAGTCAGACATTCCTGACTTGCAGTCTCCTGTCAGACTATGACTCACTATAAGCTTGTAATACAATTGGGCCTAATAGAAGTCAAACAGAACACCAAACCCAGAGGTAAAAAACCCTTTGATTCCACGAGGCCCCAAAACAGTCACCTAGCAGGCTGTGTCCAGAATGGACCATCAAAAAGGAACTCAGCCCCACATTAAAGCACCACTTGTTATTGCTCGTCACATGGTAAGACTGTAAGCTAGCTCTCTGGGGCACGAACTATCTTTCACACCCATGACACTAGTCCTAGCACAATGCCTTGAGCTCTTTTCACTATTGCAAAAACAGAAATCAACTCTTCGGTGTGGGGACTCAGCACTGAGCAGTTGCTATTTCTTCCTTTCCCAGCACCAGCTCTTCTCCTCCAGAGACTCTGCACAGATCCCCCTTTCCTGTGTCTAACTGGAACCTTCCCCTGGACTAGCATCCCCCCAGCAGGAAGAGAGAGAAGGATGTGGAGATACAGGGCAGCAACCCCAAAGCCACATACCAAACAAACCCACTCCTGTCTCCAATTAGTGTCTATGAGAGAGAGCACAACAGGGCTAGCTCTGGGTGTATGTGGGTGAGGAGTCATTCTTTACCAAGTTGCTGAGGATACTGTCTATCTTCTCCTCTTCCGCAGAGTCCCGCTCCACCTTACACCTGTATGCCATCAGTTGGTGCCGATCCTTCAGGTCTCTGTATGTCTAGTTAAACAGCAAAACCAGAGTTAAGGGAAGCAACCTCCTTTACTGGGCAGCATCCCTCTCTTCAGTTGAGGAATAACCCTCCGATTCCCCGCAAAACCTTGGTCACATGCTGATTTCCCCGAAGACTCATCGCTGTGCAACAGGATCCATCACAGGCTGTCAGTCCTGGGGAAAAAAATCACACATCTAATGGGATGCCCCAAAGGAAGGCTGGGCCTTCACCTCGAACCTTTAGGAAAGGCCCCCTCCAGGAAGGAGAGGCTCAGGGAGTTACTGCACCGACTTTTCACTCCTGACGACGGAAGCTCACGTCCTGCTGAAGAGCAAGTTCCAAACCTCAGGCCACCCCTAAGCTGACAACCATCTCTGAACTGTGTGATTCAGCACAATTGTATCTCTACACCAGAGACGTTCACGTGGGAATAGCAGGGGTACTGCTGGCTGGGACTGTGAGGATACTGCAGAGCTGCTAGAGTGGGGGGTAGAGGGAGCGTAAGCAGAGCTCACTTGGCTTTAGCTGGTTCTGGGAGCACCAGCTGACACTAAAACACAGGGAAAGTAAATCCAGAGGTAAATGAAATGGGCACACGACAACAAGGCAAGGGAGATGTGGGAGAGCCTGCCCCCAGCCAGGTGTGTCTCTGTGTGTGTGGGGGGGGGGGGGGGGTGTACAGCGAGGACTCACATCAATAACAACGTCATGGCACTTATATTTCATGGCAAGGTTCAATCTTGTCTCAACGTCTTCCACGAGGCGCACGTACTCCTGCAGCACCTGGATGGGAAGGCAGGAGACATCAGCAGAGCTCACTTCCCCATAGTCACTCCTTCTTCCTCAAAACATCCCTGGCTCCAGCCAACTCGCCTCTTACAGAAGGTCACCACATAGTCTGGCCCCCTCCACAAGCAAAGGACAGCGCATGGATGGACAGCCTCACAGATGAGCCTGCTTAGGCAGCTCCAGGAGTAGTGAACCTAGCTCTTCCTCAAGGGCCCTGCCAACCCAGGGGGCAATTCCTACATTGCCCCAGCTCAAGGGGATCAGTTGAACCCTTGCCCAAATGAAGCATCTAGCAACCTAATGTAGAGAACAAGCCATTCAGCGGCCTGGATCATTTAGAGGGGCTTTGCCATCCACGATCTGATCCCATAGACACCTCAAAACCTGCTGCTGTCCATCTCTCTCAGGTGAGGTAACCACCTTCCCTGTGAAGAAAGAGCGGCCTGGCACCAGCAACCTCCACACAAAGCCAATCTGCATATACTGCTTTGGCAGAGCCAATCCCAGCCTCCCCATGCTCATATAGCACTATAATTTAGAACATAAGAATGGCCATACTGGGCCAGACCAAAGGTCCAACAAGCCCAATATCTTGTCCTCTGACAGTGGCCAATGGCAAGTGCCCCAAAGGGAATGAACATACAGATTATCATCAAGTGATTCAAGCCCTGTCACCCAACCCAGATTCCAACAAACAGCTGCATCTACCTCCCTTGGGTACTTGCCCCTATGATGTTCCTTCCAGGCACGTGAACGTAACATCTTTATCCCTAAGGGACTCTGCTGATCCAAACAAAGAAGAACTTCACATAGGGAAGTCCTTCACCATCCCAGCTATGACCCCATGTGGTTACCACCTGACTTCCAATGCCCTCTCGGGGCTGTAAGCAAATTCACTTGCTGGATCAGAAAGAAAGAAACAGTCCCTCCCAGGTGCACTGTAAGGTATAGGTAACAGCCACTGCTAGTGACATGTTAGCAAACTTGGTAGGCTAGTGGTCTGACCCAGTGCAACAGGATTGCAGACCGAAGGTCTGATCCAGTGTGGCAGGATAGCAGACTGGATGGTGTATGCTGACAGGGCAGTTCCTTTGCTCACCTGCACAGGGGCGCTGTTCCGCTGCAAGATCTCCACCACCCGATGGAAGCCAATGGGAGCTCTCTTCTTGGTGTAACCCAGCCAGTTCTGAAACCACAGCCCAAACTCAGCACTGATCTTTTCAAAAGGGATGTCCCATGCAAGATTCCCAGAGGGTGGGGAATTGGGGGACAGGGCTGTTAGTAGATTTGGGTGCAAGGCAGAGGAGCCACTGGGATTGCTCCTCCTCCTCCCTACCCTCTCCATAGCCTCCAGAGAGCAGTGGTAATCTGCCTCTGCCTTAGGATGCTGCTCTTTTCTGCCAGACCCTAGTTCCACAATCAGCAGCGTCCCATGTCTGGAGGTTGAGTTCACAACGCATGTGAATCCCCTGCAGCTGAACCTCAGAGGCAGCTTCCTTCTCTGGCTGAGCTGGTAGGAGTTGTACTAAGACCATCTCAGCTTCTTTAGATGGGGGAACCTGCTCTCTGAGCAATTCAATCTAGACCCCTCAGCATGGAAGAGCCAGGCCCAGAGCCAACAAGCAATGCCTCTCCTAATAAACCCCAGAGTGGACCAAACAAGTCACAGTGCTGGAGCAGGGCCCAAAGCAGCTCAGGCCAGACAAGAGACACCCACCTCACCACCCTCTAACCTGATGGAAACAGATGGACAAAGCCAGAAACAGCACGTTTTTGGACACCCCCCAAAAAGGTTTTGCCACTCACCTTGGTGGTGAGCAGGGCATCCACATCATGCCAGGCTCGCAGCTTGGCACGGGCAGCCAGGGCTGTCAGCACATACTGTTTGTCTGGGATCTGCAAGGCAGAGACACTGAAAGCTGAGGGTGAGACCACGGACTGGGGTGAGGGAGCAGGCGGCACCAGCCACTCAGCAGGAACCAAGCCAGCTGCTGTGGGGGGAGGGATAGTGCAAGCCAAGCCCGAGCCCAGCAGCACAGTAGTACATGTAGGGTCACACAAAGGATCTGCAACTCCTACTGAGGCAGGGTTACATGGCTCAGGCCCCCAGCATGGCCCATCCCATTCCACACTTACTCCAGGGAGAATACCATGCTGCTGGAAGACACAAAGGGGGCTCCCACCAGGGCTGGCGCAGCAGGCTGAGGCTGGGAATGGACTGGGGAGGGCCCATTTTCCCCTTCCAAGCCATAAGAAGCAAAATAAACCCATTTGTAGGCCAAGCACTAAAGCCAGATAAGGGTCGGGGAGCTCACCCCAGTTAAGGGAACAGCCACACAGAGCTTGGGGTTCAAATCCAGGGGCAACGGTTCCTGTAACCTGGGATCCCAGCAGCTCCTCACACCTGAAGTTCCCCACAGAACTTCCAGCAGGCTCTTGCAGCCAAGCTTCATCCCTTGTCCCCGAGGAAGGTCTGGCTTCCAGATCAGACCAGCCCAAAGCAGAGGCTCCACAGAGCTCACTCCTTATCTAACACCTGGATCTAATCCCACTCCCCTTCTTTCTGGGGAGAAATCCTCTCTCTGCCAAGCCAACAACCTCTACTTCTGACAGGACTCAGCCTCAATTTCCCTCCTCCCAGGCACCCCAGCTCTGTTGCCTGAATTTTTATGGATGGTGTCACAGAAACCCACCTCCCACCAAGAATGAGAGACCAATCAGATTTCACTCCCTACCTTAAAGGTTTTCTTCAGGTTGGTCGGGCTGCTAAATGTCCCCTGGGGAGAGAATCAGACAGATGGTACTGCTCAGCCTTTTTCAGATCTTGGGCCCCCAGACCTTATGGTATGTCTACACTGTAGATAGGAGCGAGTGTCCCAACCCAGGCAGGCAGACTCATGCTAGCAAGCTCAAGCTAGCGCACTAAAAACAGCAATATGGACATTCCAGCTCAGGCTTTGAAGCCTAAGGGGTTCCAACTTCCATCCAAGCCAGAATGTCCACACTGCTGTTTTTAGTGGACTAGTTTGAGCCCAACTAGATTAAGTCTATCTACCCAGATTGGGAAACTTGTTCCCAGCTGTAACGTAGAGCACCCTGACAGACACAGAACTTCTGCTTGCCAGGGCTCTGTACATTTCCAAGGCTGCTAATGCTAGACTGGGAAATGGAGGTTCCAAAGGAAGCAACTTTCCCATCTCCTCCTCTGCTATCTGGGGCTGGGTCTCCCATGCCTCTAATCTAGGGCGCTCACACACACTTCAAAGACCATGGTGCCACATTTGGGCATGAAAAGGTTAAAAGCCAAGTTAACCCCTGGGATGCTGGATCCAGCAGCTGCCTCTGAAACACAGCAAGGTAGCTGCATTCCCTGAGGTGCCAACTCTTCTGTGATGGCTGCCATACCAGGCAAAATGCCCCTCTCTAATGCTGTCCCCACACTTCTTAGGGCCCCCTGAAGTGCCAGAATTCCATAAAATGTGGGGACCTGTAGTGGTGTGGTTCACCCCCCGCCCCAGAGAGAGACGAGTGCCCCCAGACACCAGCATGGGTGGAGCCAGGGAGCTGTGAGCCCGCCACCCAGAGGGTCAGGTGTTGCACCGAAAGTATAAAGGCCCGATCTCAGAGCTCACTAAGAGGGCTGCTGCCGAGGGGGTGGGGGTGGGGGTGGGGGTGGGGGGCAGACACCTCCCGCCTAGCTCGCTATTGGGAAACTCCAACGGCCTGCGGTAAACCCAAGACTGGCCCAACCTGCACCATGCCAGCTATCCGGAGGAGATACCAAAGTTGCCCCACACCAGCTACCAGGAGGAGTTACCGAGCTTGCCCCTCACCAGCTATCCCGAGGAACCCATGCTGGACCCCTCTGAGAACACCACCCAGACCCAGATACTTCAAGAGGGGGAGTCTGGAAGTAGCCAGGGGCAGCTGACCCTAGTCTGGCTGCAGCACTGCCAGAACCCATGTCAGTGTGTTGCAGCCAGAATCCCCAATGACAAAGCAGCGGGTCTTCTGCTGCTGCTGCTGCTGCTAGGGCCTCAGTCTGGGATGCAGTGGAGTGGGAGGGTCTGCTTCCCCCCACAAACTCGCAGGTGGCAGTCTCCCGTCTCCCAGGCCCTTTGGAACCCAAGGCCTGGGCCTGCTCTTTATATACTGTTATTGCCCCGCCCTGACCTAGAGCCTGGACTTACCGTGTTTGTTTCTGCCCTCACAAAGGCCGCAGAGGAAGACTCCCGCAGCCGAACTAATTCCCCACAAGACATCTTCCCACGTTAAGTGAGGCAATGCGGTTCCCTGCCGTTCCAGAGAGAGACAAGCCCCAGCTAACCTCTCTACAGGACCATTCTGGAAGTTAGGGGAACTCTCTCTGGAGATCGTGTGAGGGGTTTGGGTGGGGAGGGGGAAATCTTTGTAGATGGACGGAGATAGTTTCATCCTCTTTCTTTACTAGAGTGCCAACTTTATTAGCTGAACAGTGTGGTTGAGTAGCACTGGACTGGGACTCAGGAGATGAGTTCTAGTGCTGGCTGCCCACTGGTCTGCTGGGGGACATTGAGTGAATCACTGCACCTCTCCATGCCTCATTTTTCCGTCTGTAAAACAGGGGTAGTGACACTAAATTCCCTTGCAAAGTGCTTTAAGATCTACTGATGGGAAGTGTAAGGTAAGAGCTGGGCATTATCATTATTTATACCAAAGATCTCGGCACTGAATTCCAGCCCCCTGCCTACTCCGCTGTTGTCCCCACCTCGGCCTCTGTGTAGTGGTAGAAGCAGGAGTAGAATAGCGTGGTCACCAGTGGCATGTTGAGGATCGAGGCCTTTCGTGGGTATTTCCGAAATATCTCAGACTGCCCAGACGCCTCCAGATGCCGGTCGTTTGCCTAGAAAAGCAGGAGGAGAGAGACTGCATGGAAACCAGGCTAGACACAGTTTGCTCACTCAGTTTTCGAAGGATGGGGGTTGTCTGGCCCAGTATCCATGGGACAGGCCTGATTTCAACAGGACCATCTGTGACATTGATAGACCAGGTGCCAGCTCTTGCCAAGGCTGTAGGCGTCAGCTGAGCACTGACAAAATCATAGGTGGAAACTGGACCAGCTCTCCTGTATGTTAGCATTGCTCAAGATAGGTGTATGATTTGTAAGGACGTGCTTAGTATTTAGACTCAAGTTGCTGTATGTACTAATCTTATTCGTAATGTCTGAACCTCGTGCTGTAAGGCAGTATGTAAGTTTTGCTTTATAACTATAAAAATGCCTGCTTTGAACTTGTGAACCCAGGAAGGAGGACTGTTTCCCCTACCCGTTAAGGAGGGCTATCAAAACTAAGTGGGCCACTGTGAAACACCATGATACAAAGACTGGGTTGATGGTCCTCTTACACCCATAAGGTGCTACATGCAAGAAAGCACATCCCATCAGCTTGAATTCTCGGAGGAAATAAACAGCTGACATGAAAATTCTTCATATTCTCTGCTGTTTGGACTCTCACAGGGCTGGGGCTAGGAAACAAAAGCAGAGATCCACAGGGTCAACCTGGGTTAGCCCTAGAAGGCATTCAGTGCTGACAGAGTACTATCTCTCGGTCACCTTTTGGAACCGCAGACTAACTCATTTGTGTATATCTGTTGCCTGCTTTAACCTGTAAATAACTCTCACTTCTTTTTCCCAGTTAATAAATCCTTAGTTAGTCTTTGGTGTGAGATCTGGCATCAGTGACTGGTCTCTTGGGACTCAGAGCATCCTTAATCTTTGTGATCTTTGATTTAAGTGACCATTTATCATTTCATCCAGCTTGCCTGGGTGGCAAGATAGACTGGAGTGCCCATGTAGACTGGCTGTAACTCCATATAGGACTGTTAGTGCTGCAGGAGTTTGCATTTGTTACTGGGTGAGTGAAATCTAGTTACAGAACATACAACCCCAGTGTGGGGCGTCTGCCCTGAGGCTGGGATTCACAGTCGTGAGCCACTCCAGACAGCGTGACACCATTTTAATGTGATGCACAGCTCTGAAGTGAATGCCCTACACATAGCAGCAGCACATTATGATATCTGACTCTCAGTGGGACAGCTTGGAGCAGTTGCCTACCACCAAATCTTGAATATGGAGTCACATTAGATCCAGGAGGTCACAAGCCAGTAAGCTACAGCATCTAGAAACTTCTTATTCCTCCCAGAAGGGGAATCTTGGCAATAGAACGGGCCGGTCCAAGCCAGAGGCAGATGGAGAGCTCCAAGACACACTCCCTCTATGGCCAAACGAGAGCGGCCCTTACCTCAATGATGATCTGTCTCTCCAGGAGCGTATAATGGTCTTGAACATGAACGGCATCGTCAGATGAAAATGGCAACCTGGCCGGCAGCAAAGAGATGAGGACAGCCACTATCAGCATCTCTTCCCAGCACACAAGGCCTGGAGGAGGTCTCTCCTCCCTACTTTACCTTCTCTGAGTGTTCCTGGGGGATGCACGCCCCATGTTCTTGCTCCCTATATTCATGGGGAGTCAGAATGGCATCCCTCTTTGGCCTCACCCACCCAAATGCTCTGGAAGTGGCAGTGAGTTCTCAAGCTCTCACTTTCCCAGATCACTGCCTGCTCTCTCTGATGGAGGCCATCTACGAAGAGAGCCGAATCAGATGGGGAAATCTTCGGAACTTCAAGGAGCAGGTGAGAGAGGGGAGCTCAGAACAGTGCTAGTGATACCCACCAGAGACTAACATTTCCCCTTGGCACACCAGGTCTCATCCCCACCCATAGGAAAAGTGATCAGAAACTCCTCAAGGCATCTGCCCTTCGGTCAGCAGAAGGCATTTCAGGGTACTGATCACCAGAGGTGGTTCATAATCACAGTGTTGTTTCTCAAACCCCCTCTCAGTGATGAAAGAGACCACTGTCCTTTTAATCCTGTGCATCACAAAACTCTAGTGCCGGGGCAGTCAACAGGTGGACCAAAGGCCAAATCCAGACCACCAAATGCTTTTGGACGGACCCAAAAATCTTTTACTTTTTTTTAATTATTTATTTTCTCTGGAGTCTGGACCTTGACCAAGACATTTGGACCTTGACAAAAAGTAGACTACCCTTGCACTACTGGTTCTAGCAGGCTGCACTTCTTATTCCCCCCTGCAGGAGGGGCTCCACAACCCACCAGTCCCCCACCTTTCCTGCTCACCTGATGCAGCCTTTAAGAAATTCTCTTCGTTTCTCTGCATCCTGGATGCTCAAGTGCTCCCGGTACTGGGACAGCTGGAGGGGCAGAAAGAAAACAGGAGCTTTTCAAAAGGGAATGGGCTCAGGAGATCTGGAATGACACCTTCCACCAAAACATGAGCTCAAGCCCTGCCCAGTGACCACACCATGCCTAAAGGCGAGCCACTCCCAGTCCCCAGGCCCTTGTCACAACAGCATCCTTGGTTTGAAAGAGGAGGGGGAGGTGGGAGGGGTCTGCTCGCAGCCTCTCTGAGGGGTCTCTCCCCTCCTCGTAAGTGCTACCCAGGAGAAGGGCCTGCCATGATTGGGAATACTCACGGCAACCTCCTCACTCCTGTCTAGGAACCTGCAAAGGAAAACAAAGCGTTAGCCCTGCTCAGCACCCTCCACTGTGGGTCCAACCACAGGCAGTGTGCTCAGTCCCAGCCTTGATGCCGAGTGGGGAGCCTCACCTGAGCAAGTCCAGGAGCAGCTTCTGCTCCCCTGTCTCTTTCAGGAAATGGATTAGATGACGCAGGGCCACTTGTCGCACCTCCAGCTCTTGGAATAGGATCTCTAGGTGGGGAGAGACAGACAGCATGTCAGCACTGAGAAGCCATGAGAAGGTGTGAGCTGGCCAACCTGGGCTGTTCCAGTATGGATGGCACTGCTAGCTTCTGGAAGAAAACTGACGATTCTGCAAATCCCTCTCTCCAGAACACAGTGACCAAGGGTTAAGAAAGGAACCCAGTTCCACCTGTTTAATGGCTGAGCACTCAGTGGCGCATGGTCATATCCCACACAGGTTCATTCTCATTCATCCCCACCCCAACCTCTGCTGTCTCTTAACAGGGTCCCAGGTGCTCACGGTCTCTCTGGGTCTTCACAGCCAGCCCCAACCCCGTTCCACTACACTCACTGGATCCAAGGCGCATCTCTCTCAAGGAGACAGCTGGCTCAGTCAAGCAACACCTAAAAAGAATGATCCCAGCCCTTCTCTCCCTTTCACTTGCAGCAGGTGAGAGAATCTGGCCACGTTCCCCTTAACTAAGAAACATAATCCCGCACAGACGCCACTAGCCATCTCCCAGCCACATTTACCTCGCTTCAGCGTCCTCTTCAAGAATATTAGGATCTGCAAGCAGAAGAGACTCAGATGAGCAGATGAACCCGCACTAGCATCTGGACAGACACATCAGGCTAGGCCCACTCAGACACAGACACCTCAGCTCCAGCCTTCAGCAAGGCTTGATCAGTGTTTTGTATTGAGCAATGCTGGTGTCTTCCATACTGTGTAGGCCAAACACAAGCCTGGGGGAGCCCGTGAGCTGACCCTCACTGGTTTGGGGAGAAGGTCTGTTGGCTTTTCTATAGCTTAGATAAGTGACGTTTCAATTCTTAAACGAGGACATTTCCCTCATGGCCTTCCTGAAGGACCCTAAAGAGCTTTCCTAGCATACATACAGGGATCACCTCAACCACCTCGCTGAAGTGGGAGAGATCATACTGCCCAGCACATGGCTTATTTGCTGCCCAATGCTCTGGGAGGCCAAGATCCTGGGACAAACTTCTCCCCTTATGAGAGAATATTCAGTGCAGTGTGCATCAGATAGGGCCTGAGCTTTCCACATCTCATCCAAAAGACCTGCATACAGGCAGTGACAGGGAACCTGCTCCATCGGGCACAGGAAGTGGAGAAGGAACTGATTTCTGGGGATTCCAACCAGAGGTTCCAGAGAAGCACGTGACTTTCAACTGGAGGCTGAGAAAATGGAATTTCCCAGACCTCGGACTTGGCCCTTTTAGGTAACACACCGATTTAATTCAAAGCACCAATAGCATTCGGGGCTAAATGGTTGTGCTAATAAATGGACCCTTTATGGGACCATGCTGGCCACCACCCACCCAACCCTTTACTGTCAGAGGAGGACTCACAGCTGTAATGACATTCCCATCATGCCCCGCAACTGCTTCATCCAGGAGCATCAACTTCTCCCGCAGGGAACGGAACCTCTCCAGTGAACAGATCTGGGGCATCATTGGAGACAAGGAAACACTGCATCAGCCAGGTGCCTGGAATCCAATCAAGATACAGGGAGCTAACCCTCCCTCTAATCCTGAGTGATTCAGCAACATGAATCACTCCTCTTCAGAAAATTTCTCATTCCTTCTGAGCTCAGGGCTGTGAGCGAGTCTCCCACTGAAGGGGTTTTGCAGGATCAGGCTCTAACTATACAGCCTGGGGGCAGCATGGTACCTGCGCTGCTCCCCAAAACACCTGCAAACCTCCAGAATTCATCAGAGCAGAAGTTTGCCTGAAGCGTTTGGTGAATCGGCTCAGGTTTACAAAGAGTGGTGTACACCCACTTTCCATTGATGAAGTGGTGAATCAATTACAGGCATATCGTGTCTTAGGCATATTTAACATACGTGATTTCCACTTTACGCGGTCGGCAAAAAAAAAGGAGGGGGTAAAAAAAAAGCTTCCTGTAGGGGGCGCGATTTCACCTGCCATTGAAGTCAATGGGTTCTAGCTATAAGCGGTTTCCGCTTTACACGGTAACCGCGGAACGGAACCCTCGCGTAAGATGCAACATGCCTGTAATAAACTTGCACTGCTCGAGACGAAGTATAAGGCTGCGAGCTTGGGGGGACTGGGCTGGTGCCTTTCTCTGTGTGATTCATGAGTGGCTCTGGGAACATTTATGCAATCTAGCTGGGGTAGGGCTGCACATGCAGTTGTCCTGAGTGATGACGACGCCTGGAGGGGTTTTCTGCTTGTCACTAGCAAAGCAGAGAGACAGCCCAGACTGGAGAGTTAAGAGGGCCCAGCGGTCCCACTGTCCCAGGCTGTACCTCGGGGATCCCATCACAACCAACACTCCTCTCCTGCAAGCAAATGGAAAAGGAATGTCCTTACCTTGCCCCTCTGCATTCGTCTTACTGTATCCTTGGGACTCCAGTCACTGCTGTAATCCTGCAACACGAGACATAAGCAGCTCATCAACTTCCCGAGATGCTGGGGGGTCATGCTATCACAGTGTTTGCTGGACAGCTGCTCAAAGCTAGGACATATGAAATAACTTGTCACACAGTTCACAGCATCTAGAAGGGCTCCCCAATAGACTTTGCAACTAACAAAAGCGGTAGAGTTCTGATATGACTGAATTGTCCAGAGTCCTGTCACTTTCCTGGAACCTTTGTAGGGGAGGCGGCAGGTTGATCTGATTACTGGCTGGTACCACTGGTGCCAGCGCAATCCAAGAGGCTCTGAACTTCAGTGCCCAGAATGGCACCAGGCTACCATTTACATGCAAACTTTTACTGCTGGGTGAAAGGGGCCAATCACACCTGCAGAGACAGAGGTCTCTTGTTTATCCATACGATAGCTACAGCCCAGGTACTGTGTGGGAGAGCTTGCTCTCACACTACCCTAACTTGCCTGATCCTTAACCTCATAGAGCTCCCTCAAAAGCCCACAGCAGAGTTCAGTCTCCATGGCCCATTCAGTCCTTAGTTCCCCTGCTGAAACTACCTAGGAGGGTGACCACTTGAATGGTTTTGGGGATGAGGACACATTCTCATGGAGCCTCAGGTGGCAATGACTTTTGCTCATGCCCCACCTATGGCAGACTGGATAGAGCCAGAGGCTGAAAGGGGAACAGGGTGTCTATTTCTTGCCTTGGACAAAGACTATCACTGCATCTACATGGGAGGTGCACCTTAGAATGGGATCCCACCCCAGAGACCTTAAACCCCAAGTGCTGGTTTTATGGGGAGCAAACTGCTCCCCACAACCGATTTGAGAGACCGTGAATTGGCAGGGAAAGGATTCAGTTACATCTTCCCATTCTACCCTCAGACAGGCTGCTTCAGGAGAGCCTTGCATGGCACCACAGGAAACTCAAAGCCAATAGCCTCGGGCTAGTGCCTGGGGATAGGCAAAGGAAAGGGACTCAAATGAGGAGGGGAAAGAGACCAGGCTAGTGTCACTAATCCATCCTGGGTGAGAGGAAGGGAGTGAACAATGGGAAGCAGTGGGGAAAAGAACATGTGATTTTAAAATTCCCTGACGTCTCATCAAATCATACAGGCTAGAGACAGAAGTGCCTTTTAGGTTCCACCCCGCCCCTTCCCTCTTAAGATGCCAATGCAGGACTGGGCCCTGCTGTACTGTTTCAGGGCCTTGCACAGTCTGTGGTAAATGTCCCAAGAATCACTGTCCAGAAGCTGGTCCTGGAAGTCAGAAGAAACTTTCCCTACCTTCATTTCATCCCATAGCTATTAGTTCCCCCTTTACTATTCCTCCACCACCTACTTAATGATCTCTATGGGGGGCAGTGACAGAGAGGGAAAGGACATTTTCCATACAGAATGTTTATCTCAGCAGCATCCCTTAAGAAAGGGTGTGTGTAAAGAAAAGCAGCATATTCAAGAGGAAAACAGCACCACTATGGGGCAGGGAGTTATTCCTGAGTGAAGTGTCCCAGGGCTCTGAGAGTAGCACTCCTGATTGGGGGTTAAAAGGCTGACAGAAGGTCAGGGAAAGTGTGGGACCCTTACTGAATGGGGGAGGCAACATGTGGAAAAAGCTGAAGTATCAATGCTTTTTTTGCCTGTGTCTTCCCACACAAGGTCAGCTCCCAGACTGTTGCACTGGGCAACACAGTATGGAGAGGAGGTGAGCAGCCCTCAGCGGTGAAAGAACAGGTTAAGGACTATTTAGAAAAGCTGGACGTGCACAAGTCCATGGGTCCAGATCTAATGCAGCCAAGGGTGCTGAGGGAGTTGGCTGATGTGATTGCAGAGCCATTGGCCATTATCTCCGAAAATTTGTGGTAATCAGGGGGAGGTCCCAGATGATTGGAAAAAGGCAAATAGAGTGACTATATTTTTAAAAGGGAAGAATGAGAACCCAAGGAGCTACAGACCAGTCAGCCTCACTTCAGTCACCAGCAAAACCAATGAGCAGGTCCTCAAGAAATCCATTTTGAAGCACTTGGAGGAGTGGAAGTGATCAGGAACAGTCAATGTGGATTCACCAAGGGCAAGTCATGCTTGACCAACCTGATTGCCTTTTATGATGAGATAACTGGCTCTGTGGATATAGGGAAAGCAGTGGATGTGATATATCTTGACTTTAGCAAAGCTTTTGATATGGTCTCCCACAGTATTCTTGCCAGCAAGTTAAAAAAAGTATGGATTGGATGAATGGACTATAAAGTGGATAGAAAGCTGGCTAGATCATAGGGCTCAACATGTAGTGATCAACGGCTCGATATCTAGTTGGTAGCTGGTATCAAGCAGAGTGTCCTGCGGCCAGTTTTGTTCATCTTTATCAATTATCTTGATTATGACATTAATTGCACCCTCAGCAAGATCGCATACGAGACTAAGCTGGGGAGAGAGGTAGATACGCTGGAGGGTAGGGATAGGGTCCAGAGTGACCTAGACAAATTGGAGGATTGGGCCAAAAGAAATCTGATGAGGTTCAACAAGGACAAGTGCAGAGTCCTGCACTTATGAAGGAAGAATCCCATGCATCGCTACAGGCTCAAGACCAACTGGCTAAGCAGCAGTTCTGCAGAAAAGGACCTGAGGACTACAGTGGACGGGAAGCTGGATATGAGTCAACAGTGTGCCCTTGTTGCCAAGAAGGCATACTGGGCTGTATCAAGGGAAGTGATTATTCTCCTCTATTCAGCACTGAGGCCACACCTAGAGCGTTGCATCCAGTTTTGGTCCCCCCACTACAGAAAGGATGTGGACAAATTGGAGAACATCCAGCGGAGGGCAACGAAAATGATTAGGGGGCTGGGGCACATGACTTATGAGGTGAGGCTGAGTGAACTGGGGTTATTTAGTCTGCAGAAGAGAAGAGTGAGGGGAGATTAGATCGCACCTTTCAACTACCTGAAAAGGAGTTTCCAAAGAGGATGGAGCTAAGCTGTTCTCAGGGGTGGCAGATGACAGAACAAGAAGTAATGGTCTCAAGTTGCAGTGGGGGAGGTTGAGCTTGGATATTAGGAAACACTATTTTACTATGAAGGCAGTGAAGCACTGGAATGGGTTATACCTAGGGAGGTGGTGGAATCTCCATCCTGAGAGGTTTTAAGGCCCGGCTAAGCAAAGCCTTGGCTGGGATGATTTAGTTGGGCATTCGTCCTGCTTTGAGCAGGGGGTTAGACTAGATGACCTCCTGAGGTCCCTTCCAAACCTGATATTCTATTATTCTAGTTCCAGTCTCACAGCAGAAATAAAGCCATTGTCAATGCTGGAGCTGCTCTGTTGGTGGGGAAGAGGCTTTCAGGCAAAGCATTAACAGGTGTTCCCTTCTGCCCATCTCTGCAGGGCTCCTCAGTAAGAAGATGGAGAACTCCTGTGTGAGATGGAGAACACCAATATGCTCACCTGTGATGTGATGTCTGAGGCTCTGCACGAATTATTGCTGAAGGGACTCCTGCAGGCTGGAACTGGGATTGTAAATCTTACCTTCACCCTCCCAGTTCCTGCATTGCCCTCTGCTAGCTAAAACGGGAACTGGTCATTCACCTCTTTCACCCCATGTGACCTTTGTAGACCACTGCTCTGACCCTGGGATTGTGAACGCAAGTCACCCACCTTGTATTCCGCCTTTGGTCTGCGCAGCTCTGGAGCGTAGCTTTTAACTCCTGTGTCAGAGAGAGCTGTGAAGAGGAAGGCAACACAATGAGTAGCGTGTCTGAGATGCTGATTCACACCAATCTTCCTGTATTTCGCTTGGTCTAAGCTTCCCCCCAGCACAAGTTCCTTTGTTAAAAGAACAGACTGACTATGAAACCCTGTGCCAGCCCCATGGACTGAGATGAGCCCACATGTCCGTGGACTGGGAAAAGAGCTGCAGTGAACCAGAATGTGAGAAAGTCAGGCTAGAGGCCCCTTTCAACCCATAGGAGGCTCTATACAGGCAGGTTATTTTCTATCAAAAAGACAGTATATTTAGCAATTAGAGTGTGGGAATGAATCAGAAGATACTAGTCTATTTCTGACCCTTCTACTGATTTGCTGGGGGACTTTGGGCAAGTCTGTGCCTCAGTTTCCTCATCTGTAACATGGGCAAGATATAGTGACCTAACTTTCCAAAGGGCTTTGAACTCTGGGTGAAAATCCCCTACATAAGTATGAAGTGTTATCCACCCCTTCCCCCATCCTGCCCAGAAAAGAATAAAAACTGCTCTCTTACCATCTGAAAGGGACTGAAAACTCCCAAGTTTGTTTCTTCCTAAAAGAATCAAACAGGCAACAGTGAGAGATTTTCAACTAGCTTTCCTCAGGCAGCACCTCTGACTGAAGGAACAGAGAACTACACTCTAAGTGGGCATCGCAGGCTAACTATTAGACAGGGCCAGCCTAGGGGAAATGAATGGGGGGAAGGAGGCCATTTCCTACTCTACATCTGTTCACATCACACAACAAAACTGGCACTAACTGACCCCTTGCTGTCAGAGGGTCCAAGGGCTGAGAGGGTTATGGACCTTAAACACCATCTCACCCCTGGAGGAGTCCACTACAGATCAATGTACCCCCAAAGTGGCTCAATGTTGGGAGGGGAGAGAGACTGCACTGGCATCTGTGCCTACACTGTGACTATACAGAAGTCTTCAGTCTCCAGGGGTAGGATTTCAGCACTTTTCACCAGCACTAAATCAGTTAATGTACAAGAACAGGAGCAGTCAAAAAACATGCCACATGGGGAGAGGACATTCAGAGGAAATTCAGCTTTGGAATCAGGCTTGTTTCCAAGCTGGAGAGACAACAGCATTGAGCCACACGACTCTCCCTCAGCCAGCTGGACTGTGTCTGGCGATGCCAAGGTGAAGTCACTAGCTCCACCCCCACTTGCAACAGGAGAAGCCATCTCAGCTTCAGGGAAGGGTATTTGCCTGCTGCCTCTGTGACAGAGAGGACCAAGCGCAGTCCACCTGGGCCAAACACCATCCCAAATAGCCTGCTTTCATACAGTACAGATGGGTGGCTGCTGGAGACTACATCTCCCAGCACGCCATGCACCATCTTGGTCCAAGCAGCTTTGTTACTCCACAGAGCACAGCATGCTGGAAGATACAGTCTACATGACCTGCCCCTCTACTCTGAGACCTCAGTCAATCCCCCAGAGATGACGCATAATATGACCCTGATTCCCCTACTCCCCCACGTCACCTCTGCTCTCCCCACTTTATAAAAGACAGACATGATCATTGACACCTGTCAAGTATCTGATGCAGCCTGTGGCTGGGCAGAGATGGGGCACTTCCTGGTCTGGGAAACGCACAAAGAAACTGGACTCCTCTCTGACAGTGGGAAGATCCATCTGCCCCAACCAAGTAAAGGGACTTTACCTTTGAAGAAACTGCTGATGGAGTAAGAGGAGGCTTGCTTGGGGAAAGCTGCATGGGAAGAAGAGCCCTTTTGTAGGCCTGTCTCTCTCCCTTCGGGAGTGTTGGAGCTGCTGGAGGCGGTCTCTTTGATGGACCAGGAAATACCTATGGAGAGAGAACAAACCTTGAACTCACTGAGAAGACTTTAATGAAAAATTCTAGAGTGGAAGAAGCACATTAACTCTCATGTCCTCAAACTGTGGGTTTGGAACATCCTGCACATTCTTCCTCCATATTTACCTCCCTGTATTAATTGCGTACAGTATTCAGCACATAGCTTCCTAAACTTGAACTTGTGTAGTGCTGAAGTTTAAGCAGCTGCCCCGTTCCTCCTCAGAAATGGCTGCATTTCAGCAAAGTTGTATGGCTACAGTTTGTATAAATGTTACAGAAGATCACTTTTAAATGGTACTGTATGAGGTGTGCTACATTCTTTGCTGCAAAGAGCTTACAATGGAAGATACAAAACTAGATACTGGATCCTTTGGTTTCCCTGGACTGGACAAATGTAAGACTTTCCCTCCCAGGCACTACAGCACTGAGATAACTTTGATGCCTGAAGAGGACAGGCAAGTATTGTGACACACCCCAGAGGGAGGTGATAACTTGCTCAGCTCTGCTCCCTGTTGCTCTAGGCACAGCAGGCAGTTTCTCTCTCTTTCTCTCCCCACACAGACGCACCCTACCCTCACCACACACACAAGCTTTTGACCAACTGGCACAGTAGAAGAAAAGTGAGCCAGACTGTGATAGTGGGTGGTGGTGAAGAGGCTAATTGGCAAGGGGAACAGGAGACACAAGCAAGAAGAGCAGCTGCCGTGCAAGACGAGAAGTGCTGGCTCCATGAAAAGAACTAGCTGCAGCTTGGTGGGAGCACTGGAACCCTTTGATCTCTCTGGTAACACGAATAAGGTAGGGGGATCCATGCACAACATTTAAGTTCACTGGGTTGGCCCAAACCTGAGGACATGGCTATATCTAAGCTTCTTCTTAACAGGAAACTGTGCACTGACACCACCCATCCATAGCTTGCCAGGGACTAAACTGTTACTATGGTGATCCTTAGGGTATATGGACCTTGATTCCTCACAATGGTGCCTCACCCCATTCCTTTTCTGTTCTCAGGGGAACAAAATCTCTTATTTCCTAAGCATGTTGCTGGCCATCCCTGCCAGCCCCTTTAGCTAAGATGCCACAGCATCTAGCATCGTAGGTTGAGTAGTTATTACACTTCAACTGTCTGCACAGTGCCACAAATGTGTTGGCCTGGTGGATGGGGACACAGGGAGCAGATTATAATAAAATTATCAATATTAACTAGGGCTGCGCATTTTAAAGGTCCAAGAAATTGGCCAATTGACCAATCAAATATTGGCCAAATATGGCCAAATAATGTCAAAATGGCCAAACATTTTAAAGCACTAATTTATTAGAAAACTAACAAAACAGTAAAACATTATGATTTCCAACAGGTTTAGCCTTAAATAGATAATTATGACAAATTACAAAAAACAAGTTACTTAACTGAATTATTTTAACTCAGAAAACCACAAAAACACAATCTAATGAAATTCTAAGAAATGAAAGAATGGCAGCATGATGCAATTAAAAAGATAGGTTGCCACCTACATCAGGGCATCTTTGATGGAAATTTGACTATGGTCAAATAACAGTCTATTGACATTATTTGATCTTTCAATTGACCGGCTTATCTATCCAAGAAGGGGACTCTCAGCATTCAGGAACCCAACAATCTCAAAATACTGTAGGATTATCCCCAGGACTGCTCCAAGGAGCAAGTTTTGTTTGCACTTTGATCTCTGCTATTCCCTGTGACATTCCAGGAGTCATGACCCCCAAAAGGATGTGTACACAGTAGCTGTCAAGGGTCGCAACCCAGCTCCCATTCAGTCTCCAACTGTCCACCTGAAATGGATTGGTTCAGTTGCTTGCAACTGAAACTTGTACCTCAAACACCACATCAGCATGTCAATCATCACGCTAAATCTTGTAGCATCTCCGACAAAGTCCTGCAGGAACAGGCATAAAAGATTCTGGGAGAAACGTGTTTCAAGTGTGGGAGAGCGTAACATGTTGTCAGTCATACTTCTGGCAGTTCCTTCACCTAAGTTTGGTACATGCCAGGCATGGATAAAGTCTATGCCGGCATGTGCTGGATATCAGGAGAGTGGAACTCCCTCCACTTGTCTAAATGGAAAGAGTACAAAAGATGATATCTGGGGACCTCATCTCATTCTCCTTCTAATGGGCACAGGCAGATACAAGTTATCATGAAAGAATGGGAAGTGGGAGGATTAGACTCCGAGATCCCAACATTCCTGGGAAAGGGATCTGACTTTGGAGTAAGGAAAGTAGCTGCACAGCTCAAGTCCAGACATGAATGTTTTCATACGCTTTCCATCCCCAACATAACTTTCAGATACCACTGCACTTACTGCCCACTGGCTCTCCACTCCAGCTGAACTTCTCAAGGTCGTCATCATCATCTACGATGTCTCGAAGGCTGTTAACTGCCCGCTTGGACTCCTTTAGCTAAGGACAAACACAAGGCTAGCTTTAAGACCATTGCTTTTCCACTCAGAAAGCCTGAGGCTTTCCTGGACCCACTCCCATCCAAACAAACTTTTTGCACATGCCTTCAGAGTTTTGCACATGCCTTCTCCAGCCCCTACATGGCTGAAAGACCAGTGGAAGATGTTCCGCACTTCTGCACAAGACAATTGGCCTACAATCAGCCCCTTTTCAACCAGTATATTGAACTTACGGACTATGAACATCTGAGCAGTTAGTTATAAATACCTCAAACTAGTAGGAGGTGCAGGTGGGGATCTCTGGAAAGGTCATTTACCTTCAATTTATTATGAGGACTCGGATTTGCCCTACAGGCCTGATGCCAAGAGACCTTAATGATCTCCACACAGACAATCACAACATAAAAAAAACCAAGAAATGTGTCTTCTCTATTTGCCCAGCAAAACTAAGTCAGTGAGCTCAAAAAAAGGTTAAATCTGAAATTTTCAATTAATTTAGCGTCAAGTGCCTGCTTGATAGTTCTGAAGACCTCTGTTTATCCTCAGGGACTCCAGGGCTAAAGGGAATTCAGTTTCCCTGATCCAGTTTGCGGCATCTCTGCTAAAATGGTCACGAAGGGGATCAAATCTCTACAAGTCTAGTCGCACAACAACGGACACAAATCTACTAGGAAATTAACTGAGGTCCAACAACTCCCCTGATTATTTCTAAAAAGAAAAATATACTGTATTTTTTGGGTGTTTTCTACTTATTTTCCCTCACAGAACATTACACAGATCCTCCAAGATTTACAGAGAAATTAAGGAAGAATGCAGGAAACAATATTTTATGCCCTTCAGACTCCCTGTTCCTTCAAGCGGGGCTGGAGAAGAGTTAACCGTATGCATGGGAGCCCTTAAACAGGTGGATTTCTCCATTCTCCAATCTTCTGGAAGAAAAAGGTGAGTCTCTAGGGTTTTATCAATCCATGTAGCCTGAAGACTATACCTGGGAGAGTTCATCATCGTCATCATCAAACGTGAAGGCTTTACACTTGGAGCTGTGCCAATACTCCTCCTCGTCAACTTTCATCCTGTTCATCTGGAAAAGCAGCCAAAGAGAAACACAAGTGCTAAGCGACAGGTAAATCTCTCCAGGCTGGATCAGAATCAGCACCTCAGGGCCTAGGCACTGCAAGGGAGGGCCCTTGGGTCACCCCACTTCAGGGCGTTAGGCCGGGGACTGCAGCGCCTGACCAGAAAAGGAGGGATGGACTGACAGGGCCGCCCGGAGGAGAAGGGGAGAGCGGGAAGCGCGGCTATGGCAGATCAGATCAGCCCATGGCTCCGCAGCGCAACACCCGACCGGCACGAGGGGACCGGCAGCGCCAGAGGGCAGATACCGGGGCCCCGGCCCGGCCCTCCAAGGCCGCGGTAGCGGCAGGGCCCCGAGCAGCCGCGAAGTGACTGTGAGCGCCAGGGCCGAGCGGGCCCAGCCCAGCACGGAGGGAGGGGGCTCGGGGCAGGGGGCGCCGCCAAGGGCTGCCCCCAGGACACGGCCGCTCACCGCCCCTCCAGCCAGGCCGGCTGCCCTGAGAGCGCCTCCTCCCCGGGATGGGGAGGGAGTAGCTCCGCGCAAAGCACCATGGGATATGTAGTTTTACCTCCCCGTCTCATCCGCGCCGGCCACTGTCTTGTTCCCGGGGCGTCCGCCCGCGGAGATTTGGACTGCGAGTCCCAACAGGCCTCGCGAGAAATGGCGTTGGCGTTGACATTCCGCTTCGCATCGGTGGCGGAGGTAAAATTATTCCGCTGCAGTTGGCGGAGGGCGCAGAGCTCTGCGGCCCGGGCGGGCGCTCGGCGGGGGGACGCTTTGTGGACAGCGACACGGCCGGACGCAGAGAGCGGAAGAACGCTCCGCGCGCCCCGACCGAGCCGGAACCAAGGTGTCGGGGCCCCGCCCCGGCCGGACCGGAAGGACCGTGTCCGCGACCGGAAGGACTGTGTGCCGGCGACGGAAGCTGGGAGGCGGCTGCCGGTGGTTCTAGTAGGTTCCATAGGCGGGCGGTGCGGAGGAGCCGGGCTCGGCGGCGGCGCGTCCGGAGGCTCCGATGGCCAAGTGGGGGGAGGGCGACCCGCGCTGGATCGTGGAGCAGCGGGCGGACGCCACGAATGTCAACAACTGGCACTGGTGAGAGCGCGGCGCCGGGCGGCTGCTCCATGCTGGGCAGCCTGAGGACGCGCTACCGGGCCAGTCCGCGCGGCGCGGGGCTGCTCCCGAGCGTGGGGACCCTGCCTGGGGGCAGCACTTGCGGGCCCCACGGGGCCCCTGCTCAGGGGAGCCCAGTGCCTCAGACCCGGCCAGCGTTTGGGGGCACGACAAGGGTCATCACTGAGAACGGCCTGACCCATCGGTCGGGGGTGTGAGCATCGTGTCCCCAGCCCGCCCTTTTCCCCGTGCATCCCCCTAATGTGGAGAGAGTCGGGTTGGGTGGCCAGGTGGGAGACGGGGAAGGGACTGGATCTCCTCTGCAGCAGCCGGCCAAGTGAAAGGAGCACGGGATGGTGCGTCGGACACCGCATCAGAGACCGTCCTTGCTGTAAGGAGGGCAAGGTGGAAAGAGAATAGGTGATCAGAGCATAAGCAAAATTTCAGAAATACTAATTGTGTCCAGGCACCGAAACCCCCAAAGCCATTTGTTAGACATTGTTGCAGTCCGTTTTACAAAATAGTCTTACACCACTTTAATCTTTACAGGACTGAGCGGGATGCTTCTAATTGGTCTACAGAGAAGCTGAAAGTTCTGTTTCTGGCGGTGCGAGTGGAGAATGAGGAGGGGGTCTGTGAAGTGACAGAAGTGAGTAAACTGGATGGAGAAGCATCCATTAACAACCGCAAAGGGAAGCTAATATTCTTCTACGAGTGGAATATCAAGTTGTCATGGACAGGTGAGTTATAGTCTTTGTTTTCTCTCGGGGTAAGGGTATAGCACAGAGTTATGGACAGTGTTTTCCAAAGCTTTCCCAAAAGGGAGTCAGCAGGGTCTTAAGAGGAAAGTCACTTTTCTGAGAAATGAGATGAGGTTGCCCCTCTGCAGCAGTCAGAGCAAGGAAAGCTGAACCAAACAAGCCTTTTTAATCAGAGTATAATTGCTCTCTACAGGCACCTCAAAGTCGGGAGTGAAGTATAAGGGGCATGTGGAGATTCCCAACCTCTCGGATGAAAATGATGTTGATGAAGTTGAGGTAAGCACAGTTATGGCTAATACTGCTGACTGTGCCACTTCATTACCAAAGGGTCTCAAAGCACTAAATATTCCCATCTTGACTCTCTAAAGCAGCCCTATAAGGCTGTAGCCCATTATTGTTCTTTGCTAGACCACCTAGTTTTATCCTGCACTTCTACCAGACAAGCAGCATATGTTTTAGCTTAAAGGGATCTTGTTTTCAATGCTGGTTTGTCAGAGTGGAGCTATAGCAGTTATAGACAATTGAATAGATACGGAAGTTACTGTGAACTGGTAGTACATGAGGCAATGAGTTATAACAAAGGTATTAAAGCTCCTTCATAGCTTCCTCTGGAAATGCTTTCCAGGCAGAAGCATTAGTTATGATGCTAAATCCTGTCTTAAGAGGACCATGCGAGTGTGGTTTTGTTTACCAGGCCCTTGTCTGTTTTGCTTAGATCTCAATCAGCCTTGCCAAAGATGAGCCTGACACCAGCTTAATGGTCTTGATGAAGCAAGAGGGCACAAAAAAGATCAGAGATGCAGTGAGCACTTATATCAGCACGCTCAAAACAGGTACATAACAGTAAGGGAGAAATGCTGCTAAATAGCGACTGAGGTGGAAACAATTCTCTCCACAATTCTTCAATAGAAGTTACAGAAATAGTTACCTTTTCATTGCTGCACTGGAATCAGATGACCCAGGGCAGGAGGCTTCTTTGAAGTCTTTGTAGTAAACTGATCCCCAAGCTCTTTAGCTTGCCTTAGTAACTGTATCCACTTGTACCTCCATTAGCCTGGGGGGATAAACACCCTGTAAAGCTAAGCATATCTATAACTGAGTTGAAGCCCAGCTGTTGAGAGGATTATGACGACAGTACAATTGTTCATGTGTAAGTGAAAGAGGAGAGAGACTACGGCAACAGTGACTGATATTAATGTGGTATAGTGGAGCCTGGCCTTTTGCTTTTTCAACTTGTCAAAGGGCTTGTCTTCACTAGCGCGGGGAGAGATCGATCTTATGGCGATCGATTTATCACGTCTCGTCAAGACGCGATAAATCGATCGCCAGCGGCGCCCCCGTCGACTCCATAACTCCAGCTCGCCAAAAGGCGCAAGCTGGAGTCGACGGGGGAGCGCGGCGCTGCCTGCCGCCGCCGTGAGGACGGCAGGTAAGTCGGCTGTAGATACACCGATTTCAGCTACGTTATTAACGTAGCTGAAATTGCGTATTTACAGTCGATCCCCCGCCCCTAGTGAGGACAAGCCCAAAGAAAAGTGTGGTGTCTCCTTTTCTATATATAATTGTCATTGACTCTTCTGGAGCACTAGCTGTCTGTCACATGTTCCTCTTTTCCAGGATACTAACACTACATAGAGACCGTCTCTAGCTCTAGCTGGATTTGTGGCGAAATGACAACTTAAGATTTTTGCAGCAGTTTTTTTGGTGTAAACCAATAATCTTTTTTGACAGTCTGAACACACTTCTTATACACAGACTTCAGATCTCCCTGAAATGGGTGGCCCTGCACCTTCAAGGGGTTTGTTGCACTCTTCTCCCAGTTCACATTAGGCACTCGGGTTCTGTTCAGTACAAACTTTCCTGTCATGACTTTAACCCAGGGTCAGGCTTTTGCAGCCTTATGTGTCCTACAACATGTTGAGCAGCTAAAACATTGACCTCATCTTTGCTGGGTTCATTGCATATTTCTGTCTTTTCAGAGTTCACCCAGGGCATGATTTTACCTACAGTAAATGGGGAGCAAACAGAGCCAGCTCCTCAGCTGGCAGCTAAAGAAGACCACTGCAAGGTAAATAAAACATTCCATAGATGTTCTTGAAGTCCTGGAGAAAGGAGCAGCATGTTAGGTGCATCTGATGTGTGTGATAGGTTAAGCTGCCTACTTAGACTCTACAGTATCTTCAGCAATGGATGCAGTCTGTGAGTGCTGGCCTGGGTATTTGAATTTGCAGTGTGGGATGTTCCCTAACTCAGATCTAGTATAGTCAGTAACAAGGCTGAGTGGTAAAACTTCTTGTTACTCTATGAAGCATGGTAGTTCCTAAATGAATTTTCTAAGATCCTCATTCCTGGCCTTGCAATTGATCACGTGCTTAATTTATTTGAGGGTTCTGGGAAATAAGATGTTTATAAAGTGCTGTGTAAGCACTAAGCGTATAATTCAACATTGTTCTTCTTAATGTTTCCTTAGACGACTGCTAGTACTGTCACTCCAGCGCCTGAATCTAAACCCATAGGTGTCAAGATTCCCACCTGTAAGATCAGTTTGAAGGACATTTTCTTAACATCTCCTGAGGAGATCTACAGAGTGTTCACTACACAGGAGGTAAACCAGCATGGCAGGGGAGGTGGGCCCAAAAGAGTTAGGAACAGTACACTTCTGCATGTAGAACAGTTTTGACTCAAGCTGCTCAGGAGTGATTTGGCAGCAGATGCCTTGTCTGGGGAATTAGACACCTCCCCACCCACAAACTACTTGGTATTGACTCTCTTGCCAGCTCAGAAGTAGAGGGGGCAGTGTCCTGGCCTCCTGAAAGTAATAATCAAGAACATAGTCTGTTTCTCTCTGTGTGTGTGGTGGGATGGCATACTAGATAAGGGACTGTACAGGTGGGCTGGTCTTAACTGTCTCTAAACAACTTTCCTGTGCGGCTGCTGTAGATGAGTTAAATCACAGGAACTGCCAACTTACGAGTGTTCACTCTCCCTGCATGGTTTACAAGGCTGTCAATGTCAGCCTACCCTCAGTCTTCTCTCTGCTGGGAAGCAGCCCTAGCAATGGCATTGCATATGACAATAAGCATGTGGGGTCTCTGTAGGCCCTAGTACCCAATTCTGTTTCTGGAAAATCACATTCCGCTCCTTGAGAGCCAGGTTTTAATTGGAGATCACCAGGTTACACAAGAGTGTCTTGGGGAGTAATGTTACAGGCATTTAGGAGAAACTGGTAGAAAAGGCATAATGAGAGCTAGGGGCCTTCTATAGTTCTGGCATGTCCTCTGACCTATGAGAAGCAGGTAAAACACTCTGTCAATGGAGTGCTGGCATTACACGTCTCAAGGCTCAAATCCTGCTTTCCGAGCTCTGAGGGAGCTTTTCTTCACTCCGCGTCCCCATGGAGCTCTTCAGAATGGGCTACAAAGTGGAGATACTGCTCCATCCCCATCCCCATCCCCATCCTCAAAATGCAGACCCTAAGCTTTCAGCCAAGCGCTTATTCCAGAGAGCCCAGTGCTCTTGTGCTGGGGTGGGAGGCATTAAGCAGCAGCAACTCCGCTGCCAGCAGGTTTCAGAGCAGCTGGGGCACGTTATGGGGAGAAGGTTGTGGTGCTTCCAGTCACAAGTCCTGCAATGTCACAAGTCCTGTCTCTCTACAGATGGTCCAGGCTTTCACCCACGCGCCGGCAGTCATAGAGGCTGATAAAGGAGGGACGTTCCACTTGCTAGATGGCAATGTCAGCGGCAAGTTCATTGACCTAGTGAGTACCAGCCAGTGCAGCTATATCTTGTTCAGAAGGTGCCTTGGTGGCCAAGTCACACCTTCCCTGCAGTCTTTTATTCATCCGCTCTGTATTTCATCTCTATAGCCCTGCACAGATACAAAAATTAGGATCCACATCCAATCCACAAAGATGGTAAACAATACAACTGCATCCATAGATGCAGGGCTCTATTCATCTCCTTAACTATCTCCCTGATTGAAACTCCTTCCCTCGTGACTGCCATTCTCCTACAGTCACCCTTGTTAATGAAGGTTGTCTTCATTTCTGGGAGATCTGGCTTCTATTCCTGGCTCTGTATGACCTTGGGCAAGTTCCAGGTCAAGTCATCCTACCTGTCTCTCCTCCCACTCATCGTCTGTCTTGTCTATGTAGATTACAAGCTCTTTGTGGCAGAGACTCTGTCTCATTATGTTAGTACAGCTCCCAGCATAATAGGGCTCAGATCTTAGGGCCTCATTATGATAACACCTAATATATAAATAGACATGGAGCATTCAGAACTCAATCCTGTAAGGATTGTATATGGTGGGGATAATACTTTGAATCAGTGTTACGGTACCAATAGTATTTCTCCTCCCCTCAGTGCTTCAGCCTAAAGGGGCCCAGCATTCACATAACAGGATACAAAGACTCTTAAGAGTCCCTCTCTCTCTAGTTTTGCTTTCTGTGAGTCTCTGAAGTGAGTCTGATGCTTTGGGTCATGCTCACTTTTGAGCATTGGCTAATGTGGAATGGAGCGGGATTGGCAGGGCAGATGGCTGCCCATTTATTCCTTTCTCTTTACCTAGGTCCCTGAGAAGCAGATTGTTATGAAGTGGAGATTTAAATCTTGGCCATCTGGTAGGTAGCCTGAAGAACCAGACTGCAGAGTTCCAGTCCTTGCCTGTAACTGAAAATCCTGCTATGGCTGCACATTGGCTGGTTTGACTGGGGGTGGTTCTATAGGTTGCACTAATATCTGCTTCATGATCATAACACTGCACAGTAATTCCAGGCTTCTCCCAGCTGAGTGAGTCTGGATGTTATGTTGCTTCCTGGGCAAATGGATAGACTGGGAACACTGCAGAAGCACCATGCTCTGCCTCAAGGCTGTCTGCTGCAACCCCTTTGGCAGTCTTGCAAGCAGTGTTGAAGGGGACACTCCCTCCTCCTCTGCCTGGAAGGAAAGCAACTGTTATGCAAGACATGAAGGAAGGGATGTGCACGAGGGGAAGGTTTGGGGAGGGATTCTGAGCCCTCTGGTGATGGGATGGGTATGCTGATTTCTCTAGCCATGTTGGGGGAAGGATGTGGCTGTGCTGTCCAGGGCTTGTGCTCTATTGCATGGTGCTGATGTGAGATTTCCTTCTGCTCTTCTAGGGCACTTTGCAACTGTTACCTTGAACTTCATTGATAAAGGCAGCGAGACAGAAGTGTGCTTGGAGGGGAAGGGCATCCCTTCCAGTGAGGAGGAGAGAACAAAGCAAGGGTGGCAGCGCTACTACTTTGAGGGCATTAAACAGACGTTTGGTTACGGTGCCCACTTGTTTTAACATCGGCTGCTGGGGAGAGTGTGTGTGAAGATTCTGCTGTGCGGACTGATTGCTTCTCGTCTGTCCCTTTCTTTTTTGGTGCCGCTGCTATGAACAGTGGGATGAGGAAGGCCACTGAGCAGCACTGCTTGTAGCCTTTTACTGCTCTGTGCATATGTCTCCTGCCCCAAGGGAGTCAATGAGGGGTTGTCTTACATGTACATACTTTTATTGCTAAATAAATGTAACTTAAAAAAAAAGATTCTTTCAATTGAGTGTGAAATGAGAGGGTTTGGGGCCAGACTGGCAGGGATGTATCCAGAAAGGTGCTACTTGGGGAGATGTGGACCAACCTCAGCAGAAGTTACTTGTTCATGCTTTAGGAACAGGGACCAACCCCATAGCAAGCATACAGCATTAGCTCAAGGCAGCAAGTTTGAGTCCAGTGATCATCTAGATCTGCTACTGGTAAAGAGCAATGGACCAAATGCCAGGGAGAGAGTGTTTTAAAACCCCTTCCTGTTAGCTCTTCAGGAAGTCCCTCCCTGCATACAGACCCAGGCTAGTTTCACCCACTCACTAGGCTGGCCTGCTTCATGAGAATGAACATGACTTACTGTTCAAGAAAATCAGTAATGCTCCAACTTTTCCAAACCACAGCTAGGAAAACTCCCCCCTCAAAGAGAGGACAGGGAAGAGGCATGGAGCCTAGGCAAAAGCAAACTGCTGGCTCTAGCACTGGTACTTGGGGAGCAGTGGCGTAGGACCTTTTCCCAAGGGACTACCATAAGGGGCAATGCCCCAGGCTGAACCCTACTTACTCTGCTAATTCTAGAGGTGGGGAAGCGAGAACTGCCTGTAGGTTTTAACTCTGACATCAGTCAGGAAACAGAAGGCCTCTTTTTGCCTCAGAATGGGGTGAGCTTCTCCCATATGCCATCTGCCAAAACTACCCGCCCCAGTGACTTGGAAGGAACAGCCCTGCTCCATCCCCTGAGTTCAAGCAAAGATGTAGCCAATGGCCCCATGCACAGAGTGATGCAGTATTACAGAGGGGGTAGGAGGGGACATTATCCTGCTGGAGGCTGCTTGTGCTTCTGTGTTAGTTTGTACTGTTAGTCTGCCTCCTTTAGGTCTCCTTCCTACCATAACTAGTGTCTTCCTCTAATCATTTCTGCTACCCCCTTTGTCTTGGGCATGCAAGCACAAAATTCAAGGGGAGGTTGGGCCACTGATTTTATCATATACTGATCCCTTTGTGCAGCTTTGTCTGTCTTGTTCAAAGACATCATGCATAAATGGGTGACTTGTTTTCCAAGACAGCGCTGCTAATAGACTGACATTAGCAGATGCCCCCAACAGCAATAGGAAAACTCACAGGCAGAAAGTGATGATGCTCCAACAATCAGCAGGTTGACTCGGTCTGAACATATCCTCACTAGGGGTGTACTAGCTATGCACCCAGCTGACCATAGGATGGCAGCACTGCCCCCCATAAAGTAAGTTTTGATCTTAACAGCTGGATGTGGAGCACCACAAGGCAGGCAGCTGTAATTACCTGCCACTGCAGAGTTAGGAAGTCAGGGAGAAGAGGGCAGCAGCTGGAGTGAAGTTTTAATTGCTCTCCTTCACAAACCCCAGTTTGCTTTGTGAATCCTGCTACTGCCGTAACAGAATGGCCCATAGATAACTCCTGAGGGTCAGGCAGCCCACAGACCATAGAAGCAGCGTGTCTTGCTAAAAGGCTGCTTAGGAGGACTTAAGTTAGTGCACAGATGCAAAGTTTCCTGCCTGGGCACAGACTGATTGATTGCACTCAGCAAAGCAACACAATTTGTCATTTAACACACTGGAACATTGCCACAGCTGGAGCAAGACAGGTGCTGGTGACGAACCCCAGACCCTGCCAAGGGATTTGGAAGGAGCCTAAGTCCCTAAATGAATTATTGCTGTGAATGGCATCAGGTCAAATCTGCATCCTTCCATTTGCAGGTGCTGTCATTTCTTGGGGGGGGGGGGGCTTTTCCCCAGCATACTGGATCATATTAAACCCTATCACAACAAAACAGCCAGTGTAACCTCAATGCTCAAAAACAACCCATGGGGTAGACTCTCAGTGTGCATACAGAAAAACCAAGGCCATGTTTGAACAATGATTTAACATAAATGAACATCAGGGATTAAAAGGTGCCCAGGACCCTTATTTCAGCTCAGCATAGTGGGGCTGGGATATTTTAGAGATAAATTGCCATTAAACATGGAAAGGCCCAGTGGCCTGGCTGATCCAGGGCCAAGGCTTACGTCTTATCTCTCTATGGAGTAGATGTTTGTTATTGCCAGCCTCTGCTACCTCCTGGGATGCAGCCCATGCTCCTTAAGGGCACACTAAAGACTGATTGGTCTGCCTGAGGCTTGCATAGCCCTCAAGTTTATTTTCTTTCAGTGATTAAAGCCCTTCTTGGGAAGCCACCATCCCACAAAGGCCACGGGCCTTCCCCCAAATACCCTTGAAGAATTGTAAGCTCAGTGCCCCAGTCCTGGAGTGGTGTTTAGGTGGAGGTGAAAGCTGTCACAGTTGCTTTAAGCCAGGCCTGCACAACTCGGAAAGCAGTGAGGGCCATATTACTGCAAAAAAAAAACAGCTGCGGGCCGAAAAGCCCCGCCTCCATCCGCTTCTCCCCACCCCACTGCTTGGCTTGCCCCACCCCTACTTACCTCCCACGGGCCGCACAGTGAGCCCGTGTGGGCCGCGTGTGGCCCCCGGGGCCGCATGTTGTACAGGCCTGCTTTAAGCAATTCAGAGATAGCACATTGGAGACTAGCCTAACGGAAAATTAAGGGAGTTTCTCCACCCTTCCAGCCTGAACTTTTTACCTGGCCAACCTTATACACTCAGACACAGGTCTAGCTAGCAGGGTTTAGGTACAGCCCGAAGAACTACCTCCAAGCATGCTCATTTAACTCGATTCAGTGCAATACTCACCACCCTTTCAGAGCACTGGATGGCATGGTTGTGCTGTAGAGGCTAGAGGTTCTCACCTCCCTGTAGGGCTCAGTTCTGGCTCCATGGATGTAGGCCCAGGCAGTTCACTCCTAGGGAGGAGCACCGGGAGGCAAGAGCAATGCCCTTCCCTGAGGCAAACACTCCCCACCTCCAGCCCCTCACACTTACCCCTGCCAGCTGCTGTGCCTCGCTGCAATAGCAGTGGGGGCAGGAGAGGGCCTACCGATTGACGGGGTCAGACTGCAGCCTCTGCCAGTGGGGAGGGAGAACATGCAGCTTGCCCTGGGGCAGCTGAGTGCTGGGCTGAGGCCTGGGTTGCGGGAGGGGAGGGACAGCAAGTTCTCAGTGCATGGTGGGGCGGGCGAATGGCGCTCTTGACTCCCTGCTAGACCAGTACTAGCGCTTCAAACGCTGGCTGGGTGCCTGTGGGGAGCAGTAAGTCAGCGCCCCCTCCTGAGGGGTGTCCTCATCTCGCCTGGTGGGGGGCGGGCACGGACACACACTCCAGCTCAGTGAGGCTGGAGCAAGCTGTGCAGCATTGGCACTGTGGGGTAGGCTTGAGAAGCAGCTGCGAGCCACACCCCTGTGCCCCCACATACAACCAAGTCCTCCCGAGGGAGGGAGACGGGGGCGCTTGAACCTTTGCGCCACGTGACAAGCTGCGGGAGCTGAAGGCCTCCCCCGCCGCAGCTCAGCCGCTTGTTCCTTCCCCCTGCCTCGGTGACTTTTCAAGGCTCTGGGCAAGGAAAGGGGCTCGCGCCTTGGCGGGGGCGGGTCCCCAGTGGCAGCGCCCTTAAGAGAGGGCTCGCTCGAGCCCCCTTCCCGCTCCCCGGCGCTGCCTGAGAATGCGGGGCGGGGGAAGGAGGCAGAAGCACCCGGTAGCTCTCGCTGCCGCCCCCGGTGACTTGCCGCAGGAAACTCTTCTCCCCGCGCTGCCGACGTTCAAAGCCGCACGGCGCGGGGCCCTCGCCTGAGGATTGGCGGCTGCCGCTTTCGCGGGGCAGTAGAGGCAGCTCCGAGCTGCGGCCGCCCTCCCCGTCCGCTGTCCTCGCCTCTCTGCCGCAGATGCCGGGCCCGGCGTGCTCAGGCCCGGGACCGAGGGGAGGGGGTGCAGCTGCGCGTGGCTCCCACACCTGGGGCTGCGGCGGGCTGGGCTCAGAGCAGCAGCACTACAATGAGTGCCCGGGGGCGGGCAGCAGCAGAAGGTGCTCGCGCCCATGGTTGGTGCTAGGAGTGGGAGTCCCCAGATGGCTGCAGAGGCAAGAGAAGACACCAGGTGTAGCCGGAAGGGCCCTATTGGCGCAGAAAGCCCTTTATCCCTGGGGCGCCGGTCACACAGCTGTTGTGCATGCACATTAGCTGCAGCTGCATTTACTGCAGAGCCCGGCGACGGCTCAAGAAGCTCCTGGCATTGGCCACTGTCGCCGACAGGACCCTGGGCTAGAGGCACCATTGGTCTGACCCAGCATGACCGTTCTTACGAGGCTAAGAGCCGTCCATGTGATGCGGCTCTGAAAAAGGCTAATGCAAGCCTAGGATGCATCAGGAGAGGTATTTGCAGTAGAGACTAGGAAGTGTTAGTATCATTATATAAGCACTGGGGAGCATCTGTAATGCTGTGCGCAGTGCTGGTCTCCCATGTTTAAGATTAATTCAAATAAGAACAGATTCAGAGAAGGGCTCCTAGCTGATCCAAGGAATGGAAAACCTACCTTATGAGAGGAGTCTCAAAGTTTGGCTTGTTTAGCCCAACCTAAAGGAAGCTGAAGGGAGATATGATTGCTCTCTATAAATACATCAGAGGGATATAGATACATTCAGAGGGAATACCAGGGAGGGAGAGGAGTTATTTAAGTTAAGCACCAGTGTGGACTCAGAATGGATGTAAACTGGCCATCAGCTCAAAATTAGGAGAAGGTTTCTATCTGAGGAATGAAGTTCTGGAACATCCTTCCAAGGGTAGCAGTGGGGGCAAAAAATCTAAATGGCTTCAAGACAGATCTTGATAAGTTTATGGAGGGGATGGTGTGACAGGACTGCCTACAAAGGCATATGGCTCTTGAGCAATTGTCAGTAGCAAAAATCCCCAGTGGCTGGAGACAGGACACTAGCTGGGGAGGAGTCTGAGTTACTACAGAGAATTCTTTCCCAGGTATCTGCCCACATGCTCACGGTCTAACTGATTGCCATATTTGGGGTCAAGAAGGAATTTTTCTTTGGGTCAGATTGGCAGAGACCCTGGAGGGGTTTCACCTTCCTTTGCAGCACGGGACGTGTCTTTTGCAGCTTTAAACTAATGTAAATGGTGGATTCTCTGTAACTTGACATCCATGACTGGAGAACTTCAATAACTCAGCCAGAGGTTATGGGTCTATTACAGGAGTGTGTGAGGTTCTGTGGTCTGCAATGTGCAGGAGGTCAGACTAGAATATCACAGTGGTCTCTTCTGACAAAGTCTTTGAGGCTATGGTTAGCTGCCAGGAGATCCTGCAAACACATTTATGTGAGAGGAAATGGAGCATCTCCACTCAGGTTTACTGGTTTGAACCCAGCCTGGGGCGTCCAGGCCTGCTGGCTCCTATGAAAAACAAGCTGGGAGGGTTCTCAGACACAACACCCCCATCAAAACCACTACTTCCTTCAGCAAGACCAAGGGCTGTATGCACCCTGGAGTCTGGGGGAGTCCCTCCAGGGTGGGGCTGGGCCACACTGACAGGGTTGGGAGTGCGGCTCTCACTGTACCTATTCCTGTAGCCACTGGCTAATTTAAAACAAACATGGATTATTGCTTCTGGTCCCGCAGGCCTGAAGTGAGGCCCTGCGGCAGGACTGGGGCAGCTGCCAGAGCTGTACCTGCTCTGGGAAGGGAGCTCAGCCTGTCATCAGCCGCTTCACCAGCAGCCTATTACTTAAAAGAAAAAAAAAACATTCACAGCAGCTGTATCTTGCCTTGTAGCTTCACTCAGAGCCTTGAAATCCGATGCTGGTTCCCGGCCCCTGGCTGGCGTCCCTGGGCTGCTCCTGCTGGCGAGGGCTGTGCATTTTTACCTGAAGGGGAACCGCGTGGCTGAGTGCCTCTTGCTGACAGATTTGCTTTGGACATAACTCCAGCACACGGCTGTCCTGGCTCTGCCACTAAGCTGTGCGGGGGCCGTTGTGAGGCTGGGATTCCCGCGGCTGTGTTACAGCACAGCGAGTAAAGAATAGCTGAGATGCTTTCAGAGGCCTGGAACGGAGCAGGGCATGGGGCCCAACCAGCCGGGCTCTTTACACACAGTTCCAAGGGGCAGCTGTCTGCTGCTCTGTGGTGGCAGGAGGGGGAGAGAGATTCCACTTCCCACTGCAGCTGTGGAGCTGGCAGGCCAGTGGTGCTCTTTTCCCTCCAGGCACTGGGCCCAAAGCATGGCCTGCAGGCCTGTTGGGCAGAGTTACACAGCATGACCTCTGATGTCACTACCTCACAGCTGCAACTCAGCGCCTCGTGGAGTGGATGGCCCCTGGGAAGTGAGAGTTTTGCTGAAAGGGGTCCAGATGGACGGCAGCCAGCTGGAACGTGGGGCTGGGCAGAAAGGAGAGAGTGTGTGCAGAGGAGGGCAGTGAGGAGCTGCATGTTGCAATGAATGGACGGGGTGGGGCTATCGCTAGGCAATCAGACCAAGTCACTGGCTCCCCATACCCCAGCATCAGCAACACTGTGCCCAACAAGCCTGCTGCTAGAAGGTCATGGATGATGTAACCCATCCCCGGGGAGCTGTCATGACCTGCCAAGTGAAAACATGGGGGTCTCCAGTGGCCAAGAAGGAATTGCCTCTGAATTTGGCCTGGAACTAGCAAATTTTGGCCTAATCTCTCATCCCCCCAGGAACAACACTAGGTCCAAGGAATCTGCTGAGCGTCTCTCACCCTTTCTCCCTTCAAGGCTGGGGTCCAGGCCTTCTGGTTCACTCAGTTTTGTGCATGTTGGCCACACTTTTCTGGCCTCTTATCCTTTCCCTTCTGTTGACAGAACCTCTGGGTCATTGGACCCTGCTGGGTTTTATTTCTTGTGTTTTCTTGTCCTTGGGGTGGAAGTTGTGGGAATAATTAGCAAGGTCCTGCTGCTGTAAATACGCTCACATGAAAACACACATTCCTTCATTGGCCTCTTTGTTGCACTAGCCCTCCTTGGCCCCACAACAGATGCCTACACGAGGTTTTCCTCTGAAAACATCACCAGCTAACCCAAACCTGTAACATTGCCCCCTGCCCACTCCCCATCCATTTTGAAGGGTGAAGGAAAGTCACACGTGAGCACATGCTGAGACCGTTGTGCCCATCAAATTCTGGGCATGGCAGCCTGTGCAAGTCTAGGTCCTTACACGTGAATTAATGGGCAAATCCAGCCCCAGCCATCTGCAATGAGAAGCCCGGAGTGAAATGGTAAAATGGAGATCCATGGACCCCTGGCTGGAAAGCAGGGTAAATCAGGATGGGACAAATCAACCAGGCCCTACACCATGAGGGAGAATGGCAATTAACTAGAACTCTGCTCTGGGTCAGTTTTCTGCTCCACCACAGCCTTGCTATGTGACTGTAGGGAAATCATGTATTTAGTCTCTCTGTGCCTCCCTTCTCCAGCCATAAAATGGGAATAAGAGTACTCCCTGCCCCCCACTCTTTGTCTATCTAGACTATAACACTTCCTGGGGCAGTGGCTCTCCTACTGCACCTAGCACAAGGAGACCTTGAACTTGGTTGGAGCCACTAGGCATGACCATAAATAATAAATAGTGATAACTCCTGGCTGCCACGCAGCACTGAGAGTCGTTTCTCTCCATGGCTCTTTTTCTGCACAGCTGGGATCCAGCCCCCTGTTCTGGGATCCATGTACTTCATGTTGCAGGAAACCAGCGAGGCGCTCAGAACTACGCAGCATCATGTATTGACAGAGGCCGCCTGCTCCTCCTCAGTCTGGGGTCAGCTGTGGCGCCAAGCAGATGTAAGGTGGAGACGCGTGTTGGAAAACCAGATAAACCCTGACAGATGTGTAGCCAGCAAAAAGAAAAGAGGGCGGGGAGAGAAAACAGCTGGAAATAGCTAGGCCTTGGAAACGGTCAGAACGGCTGCTTATTAACAACAATAAAAAATTGCGACTGCTGGAAGACTTGGCAAATCTTCTGGCTTTGCTGGGTTTCGGCTGTGGAGACTGCGTCCAGAAAACTCTTTTCAAAGGTAGGCTCCCAGTTGCGGGTGGAGCTCTCCATGGTCACCACCTGCTCCAAGAAACGCCCCCGGTAATGCTCTCAGACACCACTAGGCTAGGTGTGGTATAGAAACGTCCACAGCCAGAAACCTATGACCTTGGCGGATGGAGTTCAAAGATCTCTCTGCTACATCATTTCCAAGCCTGCTCACAAACTGATCCTGATGGTCCTCTCTTAGGGGGGGATAGTTCCTCCATAGCGGGGGGGCCTAGATGGTCTCTCTTTCTGATAGCAAGCTGTGGCTTCTGAGATCTCGTGTACCACTTTGTTAATGGTGATGATACTGGGAGAGCATCTTTCATCCAAAGCACTTTCCAAATAGCACACAACGGTCACATCATCCACCCCAGTACATTCAGCTCCAGCATGGGATGGCAGCAGCAGATGTCGTTGTTATTAGTTGTATTACCATAGCGCCAGGAACAGAATGTAGATCGTTTTACCCCAGTTTGGTGCCCTATCTACTGGGCCACACTGACACACTGCTCTGTTCATGTTCTCTATCCAGCTCTCCTAGGGCCTTGGGAGGGATGAGAAGGGGAAATGGAAAATTTCTGAGGGACGGGCTCCAAAACACTAGTTCCAAAATCCAGTTTTAAAACTAGGGTGGGTATTCTCAATTAATCCAGCTTAGCATACGTGAGGCTGCAGTACCATACTCAGGAGCCCAAAGAGATCAAAATCCCTTTGCACTCCTGGGCTCTCCACCATCAAAGACCAAGCTAACAAGCTTGCCATGTAATAACAATACATTTTATTGATAAGAGATGTCTGCACTATTGCTTCTCTTTCGATAAAGCCTCTGCACTCAGTTCAACTACACAACACGGGTCCACAGCACAGCCCCATTCACCCATCATTACTTTCCTGTTTCTTATGTGACTGCGACCATCACAAACAATAAATAGTGTACAAGGGAGAGACCAAACATTGCCATGCTAGGGATGGATGAACCGTCTCAAATGAAAACCTGCCTTCATCCTTCCTCCCCTGCCCCTCCCAACACAAGCCTCTGAGTTTTGAAAATTCCAGTCATATTGGAAAAGGAACTAAAGGCATCCTGGTTTCCACACCCGCTTTTCTCTCCCATTTCTGCAGAGCACAGGAATGCCAAAAATGCCACAGAAAGGCTGCTGTGGGCTTCCTCCAGGAGAGGGGGAGCACCTGGAATTTACTGCCTGCAAGGTTCACAGCAGCATCTGAACCATGTGGTTGTATCTCGGCTCTGAGCTATTGGAGGTTCACCCATCCCTACCAAACACAAACAACAGAGAGAGAAGACAGTCAGCAAATTTGTCTTGCTCCTTACAATCCGGCTATGAACAGGGACCCAAACTATGCAGCATTCAACACCATTTCTGTTCAAAATATAACTAACCCACCCAGCAAAATACAACTTAACACAAATGAACAATATCGGTAACAATACATACATTTTAAATAAAGTGCTTTATTGCAAGTCAGAATGCAGGAGAATCCCCCTTTATGCAATTTGGTAGGAGTAAGAGAAATATATATAAACAATATAATTAGGGGAGGTGGTGACAAAGAACTCTAATAATTGTGGCTCAACAGAATCTGTTTATTGGGATACAAAAATAAACCTTTGCCCAAACATCTCTACCTCGCGCAGCTCAGTAAAGCTTCCTGGGTGGGTAAGGTGCTTGTGTGAGGAGCAGCACTGTTTCTTGCCCCTCATATTTCCATTCTGTTCTATGTTTCCTGAATTCCCCAACCAGGGAGGCAGAATTTCCACTCAGCATCCCAGGAGGTTTCAACAGCAATCCCTTCCTGTAAAAGTTCCCACCTGCCCCCGATAAGAACTGAGTGTTACAGGATTTATAGCATCATTCCTGGGATTATGCAGGTTGATAAATTCAGACTAACCATGAGAAAATAGGTTATTAACATACAACACACCTTACTCTATGAAGGTCACTTACTCAGTGTCATTTGCCTAGGGAAGAAGCTGGATAACATCCTGAAGCCCTCATCTCAGACGGGATGTATGTGAAGACCCCGCCTAGGAGGGTGTGTACTTCTTTGAAAGGTAGCAAAGTTTAAAAGGACATTTTTTAAAGAAGCAGATAGACTGTGTACTGATGCTAAAAAGATTCCTCCCATTACATTAGATCAAAAGTTCTCTGAAATGGACCAATGGCATTTGATGTGCAAGAGGCAATAAGAAGAGAGACTGGTGAATGACAAGGGATAACATGCTTCTCCTTCCACCGACTACTGACAACCTCACCCACCTATTCATCAGCTTTGCATCCAAATGTCTCCAAGTCTTCTTCCATGCTGTCCCTTACACACAGAATGCTCTCCTGGAACTGATCCATCGACCACTACTCTCACCTCCTCATGACCCACCTCTGCCACGAAGTCAATAAGAGACCAGCCAACAAGCAATGTTTTAAAGGAAAGGAGAAACATAGCTGGCCCTTAGTTTATCTACTACCATTAATGTCTTTTTGTCTCTAGCTCTCGTCCCATCTCTCCTATGTCACTTGTCAGCTTAGACGGTAAGTTCTCTGGGGCAAATCTGGATACGTCTCCAGTGTGCTCATCACAGTGAGGCTCCCGTGCAAATCTGGGTCTGTGGGAAGGAACTATAATTATTAAACAATAATAATCCAGTATGTGGCAGCATGGCAAATCCAGTGGTTTGTGTTTCACTAATGACAGCGTCCCATATAGTGACTGATGCTCTAAAAACAATGGTCCAGAAGTGAAAGGTTCAATGATTACAAGGGTCAGAGAGAGCGAGATGACAGACTGGGTGCTCCCTCACCCTGGAGAAAGATCCTGGGACACTGACAGAAACAATGCACAGTGATCAGCTATACAGACCTTCTGCCAAGGAAGGGTTTTATCTTGTCTGATTGATATTCTGCAGCAAAGTCTGATTAACCAGATGTCCTCCTTGGAATCTTAGTGGAGCCATGATCCTATTCTTTTTCATATTCCCTTGATTTTCTCTTTATTTCCTCTGCCACATAAATGTTGTTTTATTCAGGATGATCTGAACTGCTGCCTGTTAGGTTAAGCTGCTGGGTGCCCAGAAATAAAGACCCCAAGGGAGGCAGCAGAAGAGACATTTGAGTCTAGACTCTTGTTCAAAACCATGGGAATGTTGGGGTCATCCCCAAAAGGAAGCTACCATAGGCCAACGTGAACCTGGGGAGAGCTGGAAAACCAGAGCAAGGCACCAAGCCACACATGTAGCATTCTGATAACTACTAGGATGGCACCCATGCAATGGGGGTCAATGAGCAGCAGCAGACTGTGAGCTAAAGAAACAATTATTCTGGGCATTTCCTCCTACTCTGTATCCATTTTGCATTAGTCAAATCCCGGTTCTCCTTGGCCTGCAGCCAGCTGAGTTTGGAGAAGCCAGCTCTGCCTCCTTGCACTTCCGTATTGCTGTCAGATTGCCACCACTGGAAATGGCACTGCTCTGGATGTAGGGCAAGTAATTACCCTGCACTCCTACTGGGGAGAGACTCTGTGGCAGTTTTAGGATCTGGAAAACAGAGTTGCTTCTGTTCTCATCAGTGGGGGGTGGAGAGGAGGTATGATGGAGAAAACAAAGAACTGAGCATTTGAAGGTCTTCCCTTCCCAGCTACTTGGGTCAGATTTGGGGATTAAACCACTTGACGCTGTTCCTTTGTCATAGGTGATGAATGTCTCACCTTGTCCCTAATGTTATCTTGTACAATTTGTGTCAGTGTATTTTTTTTTATAGTTTTAAGGAGGTGGGTGGCACAGTTCTTGGGACCTACCAGCTTGTGGTTCACCCCACTGTACTCACTCCTACATCCTAGATCCTGGGCCAGAATGGATTGAAACAAGACTCACAAGCTCCAGGGCTCATGGACAGAGCATGAAGCAGAGGGACAGAACATATATGAGCCATACCCGCTGGTTCCCTGATGAGGTGGGGCTGGGCTGCCTCATTTCAGGGGGTTGGGCCGAAGATACCATTTGAGAAGGAAGTGACATTTCTGCCCCCCTAGTGGTCAGTGGTTTCTTCCCATCACCTATTTGGACCCTACACCCCTTGTAAGATGTTGAGCCTGGGGATCTGCCTAGGAATGATATTTTCCATTTCCCTAGGTGGCCACTAGATGTCGCAATTGCCTCACTGTGATCCAGCACAGGCTGCACTTATCAGTCAGCAGTGGGCAAGGCAGATGAACCTTAAAGGGATGGGTCATACCCCAGCTCCCTCAAATAATCCACAGGAACTGGCCACAGCATGGGCTTCAGCCACAAGAGAGCATCTCCAGCAGCAGACAGGTCCATGAGAGGCTTGTGGGCCCTGGTCGGGGAGTTCTTAGTCAAGGTGACTGGAGGATGAAGCATGCACCTTTGACTGGGTCCTGTGTTGCTGCTTGCCCCAGTAGGACGAGAGCCTTGGACTGGAGTCAATGACAATACCCCAAGAGCCTGGAAATGAAGACATGCTGAGGGCAAGGGCGGAGAGTGACTATCCAGGACACCAGTGCCTCCCACTCAGCAGCTGCTGCTCTTCCAGACTCTCTCCACTCCCTATTGCTGCTGGAGGAGAGGAATAAAGCTAGGGAGATGGCTGGGCAGACAGAAACACAGGGGACTGGACTAACAGATAACTGGGGACAGTGGGGAGAGCGGAAGAGGGGACCTGGCCTTGAAGGGGCCCAGAGAGAAACAGAACAGACCCCAATCTGCTCTTTCTAACCAGATGCCACACTGCAGGAAGAGGCCTAGTGCATCACACTTGCTCTCCCCTAGTTGGGGGGCACAAAGGAGACACACTGGCTAAGGCTGCAGCTTCTCGAAGGGCAAAGCCCAGCAATGGTGCAAGCATCCGCATGAGGGAGTCCAGCCCTCGTCTCCACATGGTCTTAGTGTCAACTGGCCAGCCCGAGGGGCAAAAGCCCTGGTCACAGCTAGTCACCCTGACAGAGTCTGGGCTTGCAGGGAGATTTCTCTGACTCAGGTTCTTTCGGCACACTGCTGCGAGGACACGAACAGCAGGGCTTTCTCCCGCACTGTGCAGAGCCAGGGCAAGGCAGTGGGAAGAGAGTGGGTGTCACTGCTGACCCATCTTGTGGAAGGCCACTCCTCAGCACGCTAATGCACCAGGAGTGCTGGCCTGCCAGGGAGAACCAGGTATACATATGGGCTGCTGCTGCGATTTCTACCAATGCCCCATCCTGTTCCTTTTGAAGAGAGGACAAGGTGTTAAACACAGATAGTGGATCATTTCCTTTTCCTTCCCCTTGGGGTGGAGATTAGATCTTGTTTGTTCCTATTTGCTCCTGGCCCTGGCAGCAGGTGTGCCTCATTAACTCTGTGAAGAGGGCATGTTTTCACATAGATCCCAGCACTCGCATCACTACCCCCATCCCCCAGCCACAAGAACCCAGGGAACACCATGTGGGTCTTTCCTAGTTTCTTTCTTTCCAAGTCTAAACTGTAAGATCCAGAGGAGACCCCACCCCATATCCATTGCTTGGAGCACTCTCCTGGGAGGATCCACCCCCAGGTTTTAGAGGAGACCCAGTACCTGCTGAGGCAGGCGTTTATGCAGTTGCCTGGTTGGATGTCTCTGATGAAGCTGCTAACTCTGCCTTAACAGCAAGTCTTGGTTGGTGTATTAAACTCCACCAGCCTAGCTGCAACATGAAGCAAACAGAAGCCAAGAATGTTTCACCATAAGACCCTGAATTCCTTGTGAGATTGCAATTAACACTTCATAGAAAAGTAACAGGAGCTGCACTCTTTCCCTTTATGCACCCCCGACCCTCAGAGGCCACTGTCTTTCCATTGCTTCTAGCTGTCACCTGCATGGATCCTGTGTTATCCACAGTTTCCTCAGAGAAGTGGCTGGAGTGAGAACAGCACCGCTGGGGCTAATCAGGCAGCAAGGATCACCTGGGTCCTTTGGAAACTGGAAAGGAACTGGGATGCCACTGTGAAAAGACAGATTTAAAACCAATCCCTGCGGTTGGCTCCGACAAGGAGCCTGTGTGTAGAGCCAAGGGCTCCGTCTCTTCCCCCAACTACTTTGTTTCCAAGGGAGTGACAAGTAGGGGACGACTCCAGAGCCTCTGTGGCCTGCAGGCCCTCATTGCGGTGGGGAGAGTGACAGGCTGTCTGGTGCCCCTGGGGTATTGCATCCTGTTCCCCCATCACTCAGCCAAGCTTTGCTAGTACTCCTTGGCCTCCTGCAGCTGGAAGAGGTACTCCTCCTCAGTGGGGTTATCAGTACACTGCTGCCCATTGTTGGGGGGCCGAACAGCATGGTACCGGCTCCAGTCCCCCTTGCACAGAATCCAAGGCAGCATGTCCACTTTGTAGTGCAGCTCTGGGGAGAACTCCGTGCTGATGAGGTTGGGGGCACCGGCCCCTTTGCCCCGGGTGATGAGCTTCGTGTGCTCGTCGTAGCAGCAGTGCTGGGCGGCCAGCGTGGTGCTGTCCAAGGAGAGCATGGAGCGCAGGCAGAAGCGGGCTGTGGGCTTGTAGATGTCCAGCCGCTCCTTGGGCCCGCTGGCATCCCGCCAGCGGAAGTTCTTGCCCTGGCGCTCGTCCCGCAGGTTCACAGCGCTGTAAACAGCCTCCAATGGATAGGAGCAGGGGCAGCTGGGCAAATCCGTCAGCACCTTGCTCAGATACTTGGTGAGGAACTCGCTCTTGCAGTTCAGCCACTTCTCACAGCTGTCCACATCTGGAGGAGAGAAACAAGCGGGGGAGGAGCATGAGCAACCTCCCCACCCAATGGGCACCTCTTTGAGGTCCAGCCACAGCCCTGGGAATGGAGTTATACCACAACAGCTGGGCTAACAATCACCCTAACCTCCGTGGAGGAGCTGGTACCAGGAGGAGATTGCCAGAGACAACAACCCCTGTGCTTGAGGGCAACACAGAGATGGGGATCAGAAAAGAATCTCTCGCCATGGAATAGCGTTGCACAGCAAGCTGCTTAGTGCAGGCTCTGCACAATCTCTAAGCATCCAGCACCAGCCACTGTTGGAGAGAGGCTACCAGAACAGCTGGGCCATTGATCTGTTTCAGGAGGGCCCATGGCAGAGTGAAATCAGCAACAGGAACATGATGCAGTCATGGGTCGTGTCCATACTGCTACAGACAGTGCAGATGGGACCCTATCCAGGCCTACAGTCTGTGCTAAAGCTTCACACTGCCTCAAAGTTCGACATGGCTCAGGGACTTGGGTTAGGTTCTGTCGTCACTGCTTAATGGCACCAGACTGTAGTCAGGCTGTGAGATCGCTGTGCTGTAACTGGGCTTCCCAACCTGAGTGTAGCTGTAGCATGGACAAGGGTCATAGACTCATATGACTGTGAAAGCACCTGAATCTTTCTCTTGCTTCAGGGTGGGACTTTCACTGGGGCATTTCTACCCTTCCCATTATGAAGCCACCTTTGAGTGGAATGCTGCCCTAGCCCATTCCAGCACCCAATGCCTAGGTCCCTATGTGGGGAGGGCTGACTGACATTTCATGCCTGCGTGGATATTTCACTGAAGTTCACCAGAACCTGGGCCCCTTGGCAGAACTCTTCTATCCAGACAGCAGCATCTCCTCCTTGGGGTGCTGCACCACGAAATCCCTTAGGAGTTCCCAGGGCCCTACTGTACAAAGGAGAAACATGCTGACCTGAGTTGAACATCTCTGTGGTGTTCTCACCCTCGAATGGTGTCTCGTCAGTGGTGAAGACCATCTCCCCATCTGCTCCTGCGGAGATAAAACATCCAAACAAATAGCCAAGACGAACCTCACAGAGGTAATTAATCCCTTTCCAAGGATGGGCCAGAGGTCCTGGCTGAGTCGTGTCCATACTTGTATTTCCCTTGTATTTCCGTCTGCCCCCTCCCTACCTTCACAGTGGCCTACCCCTATGCAGAGAAGACCAATGGGATGGTACTGCAAGGAGGATAACACTGAGGGAGTGAAAGATCGCTGGTTGTGATGAATCCTGATGGTTGGTGCCAGCTCTCAATAAACTTCCAATGAGGATTTCAGGCTTCATATGTAACAGAGTTTTGAAGTTAGGCAGCAGACCTATGATCCATGGGCTACATTACGGCTGATTATGGAATGACAAACAACACCCTCTCTTCATGATGGAAAGAACCAGACATTTTTACTGGCCCAGATCAAAAAATTGAAAACTATTAACCCTTCAAGCACTAGCCAATATCCAAACAGAGGACAAGAGTTGCCGAGTGTTTTAAGGATTTAGGAGACAGGCCAAGGATCACAGAGGGATTTGACGTATAGGTTTCTTTTCTGGAGTAAGGCCCATCTAGATCCCTTAAATATGTTAGAAAGGGATAAAGTTCTCGCTGTGGAGATGGAAAATTTCTTAAGTGACCCTCCTACCCCCAGCTGGGAATCCATCTCTCCCCACAGCAAAAACAGGATCTTGCTGTGGGCAGGATCCACTGAGTACATGAGTTTGAGAAAGGGCCCCCTAAGATGTTAGGGGAGCCAGAGAAGTGGCTCTGTACTGAGGAGTACAGTAGGCGGGGAGAGGCTCACCAGGGCAGCGATATAGGTCGCAGGTTCTCGACTCAGTGGCGGTGCAGGCATAGCCACAGGACCGGGTTCTCTTCTGGTTGCCGCTACCACAGGTCACACTGCAGGGGGACCAAGAGCTCCACTCTTCTTCATCTTCATAGTCTACGGACGGCAAGAGAAAGACAAAGAAAGTCCTTGTGCAAAGCCCAGATGGGAATGAAGCCTGGAGTTGCCCTGGACTTTCCTGCTGGCTTCCCTCTGCCTACGTTGCCCTGCTCCTAGCTCCCCCTGTCCTGCCCTTCTGAGCTGGTCTCCAAAGTGGAGAGCAGGACAGGGGGGAGCTAGGAGCAAAGGGGGGCTGGCTAGAGCTCAGGAGAGCATTTGAACGGAGTCATAGATTTTTAAAATTGAAGTCATCTAGTTTGATCTCCTGTATATCAGCAACCATAGAACTACACCCAGCTATCCCTGCGTTGAGCCCAATAGGAAACATAAGAACGACCATACTGAGTCAGACCAAAGGCCCATTTACCCTAGTATCCTGTCTTCTGACCGTGGCCAATGACAGGTGCCCCAGAGGGAATGAACAGAACAGGTAATCATCAAGTGATCCATCCCCATTGCCCTTTCCCAGCTTCTGGCAAACAGGCTAGAGAAACCATACCTGCCCATCCTGGCTAATAACCATTGATGGACCTATCCTCCATGAATTTACCTAGTTCTTTTGAACCCTGTTATAATCTTGGCTTTGGCCAAGCACAATAGTTTGTGTTTGTCCAAAGTATATCTTTCAGAGAGGCATCCAGTCTTGATCTGAAGATACCAAAAAATGGAGAATCCATCACTTCCTTGGGTAGTTTGTTCCAGGGGTAATCATCCTTACTGGTAAAAAATTGTTTCTACATGGAATTTATTTAGCTTCAATTTCCAGTCATCGATTCATGTGATGTCTTTCTTTGCTAGACTGAAGAGCTCTTAAGGTCCTGGTATTTCCTTCTTGTGAAGAGACTTCTAACCTGTAATCAAGTCACTTCAGTTTCCTTTTTGATGAGCTAACCTGATCGAGCTCTTTAATCACTCACTGCAAGGCAACTTCTGCAGCCCTCAAATCACTTTTGTGACACTTTTCTGCACCCTCTCCAATTTATCAATATCCTTACACCAGAACTGGATGCAGTCTTCCAGAATTGGTCTCACCAATCCTGTACACAGAAGCAAAATCACCTCCCCACTCCTATACACTGCTGCTCTGTTTATACAGTCCAGGGTCGCATTAGTCCTTTTCATTGGGAGCTCATGTGGAGTCGCTTGCACACTATGACCCTTAAATCCATTTCAGAGGCAATCCTTTCCAGGATACAGTCCCCCATTCTGCAGGTACGCCCTGCATTCCTTGATCCTAGATGTATCACTTTGCATTTGGCTGTATTAAAAAAGTGTTTTGTTTGAATGGGCCCAGCCTACCAGACGATCCAGATGGCTCTGTGTGATTGCTGAGTCCTCATCATTATTTACCCTCTGCCAACATTTGTGTCACCCGCAAAGTACATCAGCCATGATTTTATATTTGCTTCCAGATCACTGATGAAAATGTTGAATAGCACTGGGCCTAGACCTGACCCCTGCAGAACCACGGAAACACCTCTATTCACTGATGATTTCCCACTGGCCCAAGGTGAGATGGCGAGAGCACATGCATACAGTAAGTACCTTGAGGAACTGCTGACAGCACAGCCGCGAGCCCTGGAGAGGCACATCCGATCCCCCTCAGTGCCCCACTTGGCTAACTCTGGAGGGAGCTGCATCCAGCCCCCACCTCTGTGGCACAGGGATTGGGGGAGAAGTGGAAACACTAGGGGACCCTGAACCTTCCCTGAAGTGCCCTCTTCTGCCCCTTTTCTAATTGCTTGGGGGTTTTCATGGATGCCACTCCTGACAAACCCGGAAGTGCGGGCACTCTGCCAGGTCAGGGCAGCAGCAGGTGGCCACACCTGCCCTCGCTGGCACCCTTCTCAGGCTGTGCTTCCTGGGAACAGAAAGCAGCGTGCTGACTCCCAGTCTTAGCCACTCGACCAGTGGTTCTCAAACTCTTGTACGGGTGACCCCTTTCTCGGAGCAAGCCTCCGAGTGTGACCCCCTTTATATTTAACACCATTATAAATGCTGGCAGCAACGCAGGGTTTGGGGTGGAGGCTGACAGCTCCCGACCCCTCCCCCGCCATGTAATAACATTGAGACCTCCTGCACTTAACCATTCTCATTTCCCAGAGCCAGGATCAGAACCAGAGCCTTAATTCCCCACTTGGCACGCTCTGTCTCAAAGCTGAAAACAGAACCCTGGTGTCGTGGCACCCAGTCTCCTTGCGCTAACCACTACACCAGGGTTCAGATGTATTCGGTGGGGATGGAGGAATTCCATGCTTATTGATGGTCCATGGGCTGGATATACATTTAGGACTGCACAGTCCCCTATCCACAACCACCTCCCACTGTTGGCAGTGGAGGCTTGCACAGGATCAGGGTTAGAATACAGCATTGCTGGACTAACTCAACTTTTAAGTCATTTACTATTTGTTCACTACCTTAATGCCACATTCAGTCTTGCTCACTTCATTTCCCCACTCTCTCCCCACGCCCCATTCTCTCTGTCAGAGCTAGGGTGACCAGACAGCAAGTGTGAAAAATTCGGATGGGGGGTAATAGGAGCCGATATAAGAAAAAGACCCACAAATTGGGACTGTCCCTATAAAACCAGAATATCTGGTCACTCTAGTCAGAGCCATCAGCCATAAGATGGTTAATGCTGACACTGAAGGGTCAGAGTCACAGCTGTTAAGTCCAGAAGTGGCCATTATCTTCTAGTCTGACTTCCTGCGTAACACAGGCCAGAGGACCTCACCCCCTCATTTCTGCATGGAGCCCATAACTGCTGTTTGATCTACAGCATATTTTCTGGAAAGGCAGCCAATCTTCATTTAAAGCCTTCCAGAGCCGGAGAACCCACCACATCCCAGATAAGTTGTTCCAGTGACTAATTACCTGCACGGTTAAAAATCTGTATCTTATTTCTAGTCTGAATATACGTATTCGTTAGGCTTTAGCATTGCAATCCAATCAGATCCACAGCTGGGAATTCACACCTCTGAGTTATTTATCTAGGATGGCTGCAGACTCAGGGAGACTTCACTGTTTTGGTTCCATTTGTGGCACATTTGGAAAGTTTTCTTCACAACCATACGGGCTAGAAATTTTTTTTTTCTTTTTTTTTTTTATACACAAAAGCTGAGATTTAAGCAAACCCATCAAGCTGCCATCTGCCTGACATCCCTGCACTAGAACAAGCTGCACTGGGGATGCCCCCAATGCCTTTAGAGTAATCCAGCCTCTAGTGGGCAGGGAGGTGGTCACTGCAGAATTCGGGGATATCTGCTGAGGAGCAGGGGATGACTCACCATAATTATATTTTTCCTTGAAGATCCAGTTCTTCTGACTTGGCCACCTCTGGTCCCAGTCGCCTCCCACTCCGCTCAGCACGGTCTCCTCCTCTTCCTCATATTCTGCTGTATAATCTTCCTCCTCTTCCTCCTCTCTGTCATCCTCATCCTCCTCCTCTTCCTCAGTGTGATCTGTGTACTCCCAGAAGAGGGGCCAGAAGAGGTCCTTGTGGGACAACCACTCGGAGGAGGTCAGGGACCAGTCATTGCTGGTCTCCTTCAGCAAATCCATCTCTATCTCAGCCTGGGGATCATCCACCACCTCGATGGTTACCTGGGAAGCCAGACACAAGGCAGGATGATAAGAGACGGGCCTGCACTGAAGCCAGGGCTCCTGGCTGATTCAGCTGCCAGGGACTCCCTTAAAGGGCAACAAAGGATTTTCCTGTTGGTCCAATAGCTCCCTTCTCAGGATCTAGACATTCCAACTAGTGTCCCCCTTTGGCTGGGTTGTGCTGTGCTGCAGAACACAATGCCAGGCCCTGCTAGACTCCTCCCCTGGCTGATCCTCCAATGTGTCATTGAAAAAACCTGACATCCCAGAGTCTGGAGGAAGTGAGAGGCACATTGCAGAAAATAAGAACAACCAGGAGACCAGGGGAGGTGCCGGTTTGGTAAAGAGTTTGTGAAGCACGCTGAGGTGCCCGAGACAGGCCGGGGGCCAAGCAACATAATCCTCCAGGAACAGAAACAGCCTGCATCCTGAGAGAGGAGGCAGTTTAGTAATGGGACCGGCGCTACAAAGTAAGATCTCCCTGGGGGTTAGCTGGGGCCTTGCTCTGGGAATGGAAAGTAGCAGGACCAGCATTGAGGTGACTGGGTGAACTGAAACTCCAGCCACACCCCCAGAAAGGCCAAGATTATTTTCTGGCTTGAATCACTAGAGCAGTGAGTTTGGTGGATCTCACCCTAGTTACAAGCAGACATTCTTGGTAGGAGGGACCCAGGACTGGAATAGCAGGGGTTGCTGCAAGAAAGGATTGAGGTACATTGGCAGAGGTGTGTGTGAGTAGGCCAGAGCTAGAGTAGGAGGGGGTGCTGCAGAGTCAGTAGGCATGTTTGGGGGTAACTAGCCCAGCCAGGCAGGGTTGGGGAAAATCTCTCCTGACTGGAGAGGGCCAGTCCATAGGCTAGAACTTTTAGAAATGCAGTGCTTGTATCCCCTTAGGAAACAGTCCATGAACCCACCCATGCTATAAAGGGAGGAGTTCTAGAAAGAAGCAAGAGGGCCTAGGAGTACAGAGAATCCTGATTGAGCTGATCTGGTTATACAACATTCATTCCCTGATGCAAGGAGTTTATACGCCAGCATCTCCTGTCCCAAATGGGTGTGGCTTATATGTGCTTGAGGATTATTTGCCAAAATATATGGCATCAGCCTTGCAGAGTCTAGGAAAGGGAGTCCCCACACAAAAGGTTTCCAATTAGGAGATCAAACAAGGCCAGAGAGAAAACATCTGGTTAACTGACCCCACCCTGCAGTCTGTCTGTAGCACTGCCCAGGCCTGGGTCCAGTTCCAGTCTGCCACAGCGTCCCTCCCCTGACATTCTCAGCACCCCGCACACATGCTGATGGCCAGGGCCCAGCAAAGGCAACATCAGGACCATTAGGGATGAAGGGGAAATGGAGATCAGAGCAATTCTGGATTCTGGGACAGAGGGTTAATACCTCCAGCTAACCAGGTCCCCACAGGGTCCCCAGTCCTGCAGCACATCCAGGGAGTGTTCCCGATCAGTGGATTTTGTTCCCCAGTGGATTTTGTGCCATCTCCGTATAGGCAGGGGGAGTAGGGGACATTGTCAATAGGCTCCCCCCAATACAAGGTTAACCACGGTAGTGGTTTGCTTCCCATTGCTCCTATGTGCTGGAAGTTTATTTTGGCTTCTCTTCCCCAAGACTCTTGGAAAAATGTATCACCCCAGCAATGTTCCTTCTAATTTTTGACAGGCCGTGTGCACAAAAAAATTCTTCTGTGCAAAAATGTTTGTGCTTCTGTGCGTGCAGTGTTTCACCCCAGCCCCTTCCATTGCCCGATTTCAGTAAATTGGTGACTTGGACTGGGCAAACTGAGCCAGGCAACGTAAGAGCCCTACCCAAATGGAACCTTTGTTCAGTTTCAGCCTGGAGTCAGGTCCCTTCTCTCGTCCATTCCAGACCCACCCACCTCTCCACTGGGATTCCTTCCCACCCATAACAATGGGAAGCTGTAGCAGAGCTTAGTGCCTCGCTGCTGGAGCTTAAATGGAACAGTCACTGGAAATCTGCCACTGCTTCCCCATTAGTTTGGCCTGAAATGTACAGTGATCCCATGAGCACAAGCTTCTTAGGGCGAGGGAGTTCCTGTCAGATGTGGCAATACTGCGCCAGGAAGTGCCACCGCCCTGGCCCACGGTCACTCCCCGCTGGCCTCTGCAAGGCATTTTACCCTAAAAGCTGTTGGCGATAGAGCAAGCTGTGGTGGAAACAGCAGCACTGGCGATAATCCAGGCTGAGACCAGCTGTCTGGGATGGTGTACGGACAGTGACATCAAGCCTGTCATGGTGCAGAGAAAGGAGTTTGGGGGCTCTCATCCCAAGCAGCTCACCCCCCCAGCCACTCAAGTGATTTTTCGCTTGCATAATCCAATCACATTACTTTTTTGCTCCTGCCCTAAGTGCCCATGTGCAGCCAGTGACAGAGACTTGTGCTCTTACCTGTATGTTTGGGTTCTGGGCACTCAGGTCAACATTGGCCAACCCTGGTAAGTTCTGTAAGTCCAGCACAAAGGGTGTGCTCTCCTCCTTGCTAGTGCTGCCAGGCCAGAACGGCACTGGCTGGTTCCTCGCAGCCCGCTGGGACGACCATCGGCGTTTGTGCTGGCGAGGCCCAGTCTGCCCACTTCGCCTCAGGCTCCGAACTTTGTTGGACTGTGGCATCTCCTCTTCCTGTGTCAAACGAGTGTCAGATGAAGTAGAGACCTGGCAATGAAAGAGGCAGCGATGGCAGTTCCAACCCCATCCTGACTGTCTCCACAGCTACCATTCAGGACTCCCTGCACTACATCCTCACACCAGGGACAGGGCAGGAGAGCAGCACTATGGAGGTGAGCAGCTGCCTGCAAATGCCAAGGAACAGGTCTCTGAAACATGCCTACTAAGAACAAACGCAAGGTGGATCGACCCACTATCTCCCTATTCCTCCAAGTGTGGTCTGAGACAGCAAACAGGCCATACAAGCAAAGTGCATATTGACAGCTACACTACATCTGGCCACTGGCTTATCTATTCCACTATCCTCGCCACCCCCCACCCCCCACAGCACCGAACCGGAGCAATTGCCCATCTAGTCCAATATCCCTGTCACTCTGGAGCAGAGCAATGGCTCTATTATGTCTGGCATTTCCTTGCTTTCTGCCACATTAAAAATCAGTTCAGTATTTGCACCTCTCTGCTAAAACACTGTCCCATCTAATCTGGCATTTTGATTTCCCTGTCCATATCAGACCAATCTGCTAATCACCCTTGTTTGGTATCCTCACTTCTGACAATGTCCGAGACCAGCTTCTTTGGAGGAAGGACAAAAATCTATAATGCACCTGCCCAGCTGTGCAATATTTTACATAGAGGGAACATTCCAAAACACCCCCCAACAACATGATCAGCCCCTGCAAACAATCAATTTTCACCCTGAGGCATGAGATTTGATAGCTTCTAGCTGGAAAATGATAAATGCAAAGATTATCAATGATTACAAAGCCACCCAGCCCAACACTTATATGTGGTGAATTAAATTGAGGCAGAACTTTCCCAAGATAATCCAGCCATGTAAAAACTATTTATTAGTATCAGAGAAAACAACTTATTTGAAGTTGGTTCAGTAAAAGATATTACCTCACCTGCTTTGTCTCTTGGAACCTCTTGAACAAACAGTCTACTAAAGGTCAATAGGAAAAAACCTGCTAAAGACGAATAGCTGTATTTTACATTGTAGTCAACAGATCATGGATGGTTAAAGCCCCCCTGTATAGCAGACTATGAAGCAATGTAATTTACTTGCAAAGGGTACCCGGGATTCAAGCTGTGTGTTAACTGACCTGCTCTCACTGTGCTGACATTTGTATCTATTCTGAGGCACACTGTGCTCATCTCTGCATTCCCACTCTGGTCTGGGAGCTGCACCAAGAAACAGTCTCATGCTGATGTCGTCTTCCAGGAAGCCTAATTCTCAAGAGGCTTCCAGACCAGGATGGGTTAAAGGTGGATTTGGAAAGAAGCAGGATTAACTCCTCCAAATGAAACCACTTGAACCAGGTTCCCAGTCACTAATCTCTGTGTTCGACACACCCTGGGATTAAAGGGTGCAAATCAAAGAGGACACAAGCTTCAGTGCATCAGAGAAATCGGAGATGGGAACAACCTGTCAAGCTCTCTGCACCCCAGAGCTCGCTCATCCAATGCAGGCTTCCTACAGAAGTTCTCCAGTGGTCTAGGATTTAACTTTCCAACCTATGTGCCTGTCCGATTCCCCAGCTTAGTGCATCTCACAGGTAGCAGGTATTTCCTGATGCCCAGTCTAAATTCCCCTTTGTTCCTAGCTCTCTTCCGTGGCACCCCCAAACCCTCCTTCCCCTTCATGAGCCCAGACTGTAGCTGCAGGATTAAGAGGGAGATGCTCCCCTCCCCATGAGGGAGACAGAACGACACTTTTACCTGCAATTAGGGCCAGATGGTTTGGGGAGGGACTCCCCTCCCTTTCATCCTGATCACTGGAGCACTTCAAAGAGAGCTGGAGTCGGGCCAGGCTCACATGAGCGCACATACAGCATGTCAGCCAGGCCTGTTCCTGCACATCAAAGGCCTGCTGCCTGTCTCCCCCTCCCACAGAGAAAGGAAGGGAACAGCGGGGACACTGCTGGTCCCTTTGCTGTTTATCAGAGTGGAGCTGGCACTGGCAAAGAGACTGCGACAGCTGTGTCCAGATGGGCCCCTGGGTACAGGTTAGAGGGGGGGTTCTGGGTGAATTTTCCATGTGTGGGGAGAGTTGCCGCTCTGTCCTGGAGGAATGATCAGGGAGGATGGATATTGGGCAGAGAACTTTCTTTGAATTGATCCAGCTCTGATGCCACTGCCCTAGACAAGCAATGGCTCCAATCTAAGATGTCCATGGGCCCAGGGTTTTGCTTGAGGTCTGTTTGTCCCTCTGATTTTAAATCCCTTTGTGGGAAAAGGGGGATCAAAGGCAGCTCAGGGGGGTTCTGTATTCGCCAAGCAGATGTGGCAACACAATTAACTCTCCCACCACGTCAGCTAGGGCTGTGCAGCAGCAGGGCACGGTGGGTCCTACTGCCAAGGATTCTGGGACATTTTAATGGGTTCTGGTCAGGGTGGGGCTAACCCTCGGAGGTTTGGGTTCAAAACACAAAGAACAATCAGTTCCAACCACTTTGGAGAACCACACACCCGTGAGCTGAAACAGCTCAGAGGAAAGGCCAAGTCCAACCAGACATGAAGTGCAGTTGGTACTTCCAAGGTTCCTCCCCAGTGTGGCTCGCTCTGGCATTCAAGCCCTGTTTCTGGATCCTGACTTGCATCATGCTAAGCCATTTCAACCCTGGGCTTCCCTACCAGGTGGCTCAAGACATTGGGAATAAGTCTCAACAAATTCACCACCGTGTCCAAGTGCTTTTCACTCCTAGACTGCTGACCGGTCAGTGAATATCTTCACCCTCTGAGGGCTATTTGCTACCTGCAATATCTCAGTCCAGCTCTGATGAGAAAAGCATGAAGGTCAGCATCATAGCTACCCCTTCTCAACAGAGAGGCTGAGGATGAATAGGCCACAGGTGGTGAACTCTTATCCTACGGAGGTTCTCCAGGCCCAGCACACCTCCTCCCCTATCTCAGGGCCTGAGCATGCCAGCAGTCAGGGGAGCGGTCTCTCACGCCCCTAATCCTGCCTTGCTCTGTCCAAGGTGCTAGTATTCTTCTTCCTGCAAGGCAGGCAGTTCTCCCTTCTCGAGCTCCAGGGAGCAACTGAACCTGCTTTTCCCTGCAGCTCTTCTTATATGGGCCAGCCTGGCCCTGACTGGCTGCTCCTCGCAGCCCCTCTCTAATTGGATGCCTCCTGAGAAGCCTTCCTAGGGCTCTCTCAACCCATTTATAGGCCAGTATGCGGCAGATGCCCCATCACAGTGGGAGAGAAAAAGAGAAAACCACTACCCAACTATGCTGTGTAGAATAGACTATGCTATAAAACAGGGGTAGGCAACCTATGGCATGGGTGCCGAAGGTGGCACACGAGCTGATTTTCAGCAGCACTCACACTGCCCAGGACCTAGCCACCGATTTGGGGAATCTGCATTTTAATTTAAATTTTAAATAAAACTTCTTAAACATTTTAAAAACCTTATTTACTTTAGATACAACACTAGTTTAGTTCTATATTATAGACTTATAGAAAGAGACCTTCTAAAAACGTTAACACGTATTACTGGCTCGCGGAACCTTAAATCAGAGTGAATAAATGAAGACTTGGCGCAGCACTTCTGAAAGGTTGCTGACCACGGCTATAAAACTACTAAAGCTGCTCAGAACTAACTATATACAATGTCTCACAGCAATGAGACAGTAAAAACTGAACAGAGGACACCAAAGATCCTGACTCAGCTGACGTGGTGCTAAGAAGGAACTGGCCAGGCTTTGGCCTGCACCACCGTTTATGCCCTTGGTGCGGTTCATGAGGAGAGCATGTGTGGGCCAACGGACAGTGCTTACAAATATCTCGGACTGAGGCACACAATGCACATATGTACCCCGTGTGTGGAATACACATCACATGAAGAAGAACCTGAAGACAACAAGAAGTCAGTCCTTCCCACTGTGCCCCAGCACAACAGCCAGCAACACAAGGGGCCCAACTACCACCAAAAATAAAGTGACTTTCCACTTCAATGTACAAATAGTTATTGAAGAGAGTTTTGAATATTGTCAATGTCTTGCGGTTTTATAAATCTGAACTAAAAAAAGTGATGACCACCATTCTCTTTGGTGACTCTCACGCTAACTATACATGTTAAGTTGCATTCCATATAATCATTAGCAGTATATTTGCTACAGACCTGTATAGGCCTGTCTGGTATATATCAGTTACTAAAGTTTTTTTTTAAGTTTTCGTTTAAAGTTAGTTAGTTTGGTTAGTTAGATTGCTTGGTTAGTTAGTTTAAAGTTTAGTTTTCGTTAAAGTTTAATTACTTCTGATGAAGTTATTTTTGTTTGTTTAAAAAAGGTTTTGAAATTTTAAATAAAAATATGAAAAAAACCCAAGAAGGAAATAAAAAAACTTTATTCCTTCGGCCAGCTCATTCAAGATTCTATAAATGCTTATTTCTGGTCATTTTGCCCAAGCTCTCTTTACTGTTCTCAATATGTATTGCATCTAACTCACCTCTGCTGTGAACAATTAACATTTCATACAACACATGTCAAGCAGCTGCAAACAAACCCATGCATGAATTATTGAAGGGGGAAAAAAAGGGGTCTGTGCTATTTTTTTAAGCAGAATACTTTTTTTCCACCTACATGCACCTCATTAAAAACCAACTGTATGGATTTTGATCAAATGTTCCAAATAAGTTTATCTTTGAACTGAAACCAAGCATGAGAAATTTTCAGCCCAAGAGGAACATTTTTTGAGAAAGTTATAAAACTGCTGAACACAGGGGTTTTAGAACCAAACTCAGCATGCTTCCTTTACAGAACAGATCCTGAACAATTCCCACTGCCAGTGAGTGGCAGAAAGGGGTGGGGTGCAATCTATTGCACAACATTGTTAAGATTCTTAAAATACAAGAAAATCCCCAAATAACTTTAACAGCACTTTAGCCAACAAGAATAACATTTTATTCATAGATTCCAAGGCCAGAAGGGACCATTATGATCATCTGGTCTGACCTCTTGTATAACACAGGCCATAGAACTTACCCAAAATAATTCCTAGAACATCTTTCAGAAAAACATCCAATCTTGATTGTAAAATTAACAGTGATGGAGAATCCACAAGGACCCTTGGTAAACTGTTCCACTGATTAATTATCCTCACCGGTTAAAAATGATGTCTTATTGCCAATCTGAATTTGTTTAGTTTCAACTTCCAGCCTCCAAATTATGTTATACCTTTCTCTGCTAGACTGATGAGCCCATCAATATTATCAAATATTTGTTCCCCATGTACGTACTTAGGGCTTGTCTACACTGACACTTTACAGCCCTGCAACTTTCTGGCTCAGGGGTGTGAAAAAACATCCTTGTGAGTGCAGCAAGTTTCAGCGCTGTAAAGCGCCAATGTAGACAGTGCATCAAAACTGGGAGCTACACCCCTCGTGGAGGTGATTTTTTTAGAGCACTGGGAGAGCTCTCTTCCAATACTGCGCTGCGACCACACAAGGCAAACGTCCTCAGTGTAGAGTAGCCCTTACTGTATGCAAGTCACCCCTTAACTTTCTCTTTGTTTAGCTAAATACTGTTACAGAACCCAGGAGTTCAAGCTATGGCATGTTTTCTAGTTCTTTAATCATTATAAGGGCTCTTCTCTAAACCCTCTCACATTTATTTACATCCTTCTTGAATTGTGGACATCTGAACTGGACACAGCATTCCACCAGCAGCCATACCAGTGCCACGTACAGAAGTAAAATAACTTTGCCAGGTGTTTATATTGGTCTAGTTCTTTAATCAACAGATGTAGACTTGCTGATTTTAAAATGTCTAAATTCCGTAGCTGCAGTTTAAAATCCTTCTGAGATACTAATGGAATGGAGAGGGCATTATCATCATATGTCATGACTACATCATCTGTTTTTTCCCCAAATACAGAACAGAAACATTTATTGAACACTTCTGCCTTTTCTGCATTATTATTGATAATTCCACCATTTCTATCTAGTAAAGGATCAATACCATTATTAGGATTCTTTTTGTTCCTATTATACTTAAAAAACTCCTTCTTATCATCTTTAATTCTACTGGCAATAGATTTCTCCTTGTGATCCTTTGCTTCCCTTGTCAATTTTCTATAATTCTTAGTTTCTGATTTACACTTATGACTATCAATATTTTGTAGCTGCTTTCACTTTCCCTCTAAACTAGGTCACTTTTTAATACAGCCTTGTGCCTCGATTGTAGCTTTTTGAGCATCTAGTAAATGGTCATGTAACTCACACCCACTCAGTGTAGCACTCTGTCCTTCTCTAGTGGTGGCTGGGCCACAAATAGAGGTTGATGGCCTTGCTATACAGCTTTGGATAACTGACCTAGGTCTTTAGACCAGGCAATAGCCAATCATGCTTTAAGGTCCAGAGGCCCCAGGATCCATGCTGCTGCTGTCCCTTTGAGGGGTAAGGTGTTGCATTCAGGTGAAAAGTCAACTGTGTACCAATTTTAATTGTGACAGTCACCTGGCCATTCTCACCATCTACTTCACAGATTGTTCAAATCTGCAGTGAAATTATTATTTCTAGAGAAACAAAAGCATGGTATGTATTGTGATGTCTCAGTCCCTATTCTTTATGAAATTATACTTATGATATGAATATAACTGAGATGTACTTTATGCAAGATGGGTCTTGTAAGATATCATTGGAAAGGTTATAATTTACTGAATATGATTATCCAATTTGTATGCCTGTATCATTTCTGTATCTGAAGATAGGAATCTTGACTATGTATCTATACGTCAGCTATGCTACTTTGGGTGACGCCCACTGCTAATACTTCAGGTACGACAATGGAAAAGCCAGACAGAGCTGATGACCCATCAGCGAGGACAATGGACTGTTAAAAGGCTTGGCCTGCCTGTGGATGCTTCATATAGCCACTGACTCATGGACGCTGTAATACTACAGAGTCAGGTAGTCTTGTCACCTGATACTAAACATTACTTGGGACTTCTTGTAACTTTCCACTGGAAGGAAAGGGGGTCAAGTTTGGGAAACAAAGGACTCCCACCTTCTGTGAAGCCTATTTGAGGGTGGAGAGGAAGGCAAATGGGGATCCTCCTCTCCCTGGCCTGTCTACCCAAGAAGAAAGACTGATAAAGCCACCTGAATGGAAGGTGGGTGGGAGTCCAGTCTGAAAAGAACTATAACTGGAACTCTGAGCCACAGAAACTTTGCAACCTCTCTAAAATAACATAGGGTGAAAATTTACATTTTGTAATCTGTTTCTTAAGTATACTGAGCTTAGTTGCATACTTTGTTTTATTTGCTCAGTAATCTGCTTTGTTCTGTCTGTTCTCTCTTATATTCACTTAAAATTCACCTTTTGTAGTTAATAAACATATTTCTTGTTTATAATATAACCCAGTTTATGTCATTTCTATCTGGGGGTGGGGGCAAGTAGTTGTGCACCTCTCCATCTCCATTGAGGGGGGTGGAGAATTTCATAGAACTTCTGGGTTTGTTCCCCTTAAAGGGAGTGGGCACCAAAGTGTTGGGGTGAGCCCCTATGGCTGAATCTTTCCAGAGCGGATCTCTGTCTCTCTGTGCAGCTGGGCATGGCCCTGCCTGTGAGCTTGGCTGGAAGAGGCTTGTGAGCCCAACCCAGCAAGACCAGGTAAAGGGACCCCAGGCTGGCAGAATAGGCTGACTCAGTGGCAACCCAGCATATCAGGTGACCCCCCAAAGGGCCCAAACCCATCACAGGTATGACATAGAAAAATGTGACAACAATGTCCCTGCCCCTAGAGGCTTGCAAATGAAATTTAATTCAACTAAATTTAATGGGCAGTTATTGCCAGAGCCGCTTTGCTATGTCATCAGAATTAGCATCTTTTGAATTGTAAACAGAGCCAGTTTAATCTGGAGTCATCAGCAAGACAATAAATACAGAGCCCATCTTTACTGTAACTGCTTCAGAGTAGAGAACATGTGTTTGTAAAGCGGCCTGCACAATGGAGCCCCGCTTCTGATTGGGGCCCTTGGGAGCTACTGTAATGTGTTAAAAATAATGTTATTTTTAAAGTGATTTTTCAGCAGAGAATCTGGTATTAACCATGTAGGTGTAAATTCTCCAGCAGGCCCATGCAAACATGTGCATGCACCCAGCTTAGCTGTACAAATACCCTGCACAATATGGGAGGGAAATGTGGGGGAGATGCACACACCTACATTAGGCGCACACACCACTTTGAAAATGTGGGCCCTAAAGTTTTGCTCCTGTGATTCTCTAAGAGAAACTTACAAAAGGTACAGGGGAAAGGGGGTATATTTTGTGCCACGTGGAAATTAAAATTTATTTGTCTTATTACAGACCTTACAATAGTTTCTGATATAAAACAACATAGGCAAAGAGTAAGAAAAACTGACATGAGCCTCAGGGATCTGATGGCACAAGCTTCCCCATTCTAGCTATTATAAAGTCATCAAAACCCTATCATGTGGGCATGTATTAGGTAGTTTCAGAGATCAGTCGTATGTATACTATTTCCTCACTGTCTCTTTCCTTTCCTCTGAACAGGGCAGAGTGAGCACAGGACCGGAGACCAAGGCTGTAACCCCCAGAAAGTTATATCTGCTCTTCAGGCCTCAGCTGCCCTATTTATAAAATGAAGTGGGGACCCTGCCTTTCTTCACAGTTATACATTGCAAGGATATTGTTAAAGGTGAACTTTGAAGTGATATTTAAGGAAATGTGTTGTACGCCCTCTAGATCTCTTCTGGGATGGATTTACTCCTGAGGGCATCCCATGCCAAAAAATTAAAAATTCTGTGCACAACATTTTAAAATTCTGCAAAGTTTATTTGTCTAATTAATGTGGAGGCTCGAGCATGGCACTGGGGTGCACAGGCTACTGTCTGCACAGAGATGGGAAATCATTGTGCAGCTCCCACCCCTCCCCCTGGAACATGAACTCAGCAGTGAGGCTGCACCAACCCTGACACAGTGCAAGGACTGGGCCTGCCCCAGAAACATCTCAGGGCCCTGGCTCTCCAGGTCAGGTGCACCAGGTGTGGGCAGGCAGAGTCAGCAAAGTAGGATCCAAGTGTGGAGGGACTTAGAGTGGTAGGATCCAGATGTGGGTTGAGAGGGTTCTGTGTGGGGCAATCTAGGTGGAGGCGGCTCAGTGTGGGATCTTGGTGAGGGGAGGATCTGGATGCATAGGGACTTGTTGGCAGTTCTGGGTGCAATGGCAATGGGACTCTTCAGCGGGGGGTCCAGGTGAAGGTGGTTGGGGCTCAGCAGGGTAGGGCTTGGGTGTGGGAAAGATAGAGCTCGGTAGAGGAGTCTGGGTGTGGGGGGCTCGACAAGGGGTCCAGATGCTGGGGGAATGTGACTCAGTGGGGTAGGAATCCAGGTGCACATGGCTTGTCAGGGAAGTTCAGGTGCAGGGGGAGTGGGGCTCACTGGAGGGTTCTGAGTGCAAGGGTATCTATGTATGAGGGGGTCAGGATGGACAGGGGTAGGACAGATAAAGAGGTAACTCTCTGTACAGTAATCCCTTCCCCTGCAGCTGTGGAGCAATGGGTGCAGGAAACATGGAGGGAGGGAGGAGGATGGAGAGTTTGCTGAGCTTCCTACAGTCAGGGGAGAAATATGGGGGTGGGTCTAATATATCCCTGGATACCATGCAGGGGAAGAGCCACCTGGGCAGGGCACCCAAAGCATACTGTTGGGGGGCTCACATGCCCAGTCTTGTGGCTTCCCTTTGATTCCACATCAGAAAGTCATTTGTCTGCAGGGAAGCAAAGAGATCTGCGGGGGACATAAATTTTGCCCATGTGCAGTGGCACAGAATTCCCCCAGGAGTAAATGGATGAAAACACAGACTAGAAACACCAGATGAGTTTTCCTCCTTACAAAGAAGCCACAAAGGGCACAAGCTTCTCATTTTCTATTTGCTTTGCAGCTCACCTGTAATGAATGCAAAATGCTCTTGAGGATGAAACACATTCATTGCCAGTATTTTGCCTGTTGGGTTGGCTGGGGCAGTGTTTCAACAGTTTCCTCATAGGAACCACTGATTAATAATTATTATTTGTATTGCATTAGTGCTGAACAACCTCAGTCGTGGACGATGATCCCATTGCGCTAGGTGCTGTATAAACACAAAACAAAAAGACAGTGCCTGCCCCAAAGAACTTGCTGCTTGAAGCCTCAAATTTCATTTAAACAACAGTGCTCACAAAATTCCCAGGACCAGCTAGTTAGGAACTGAGGGACTTTATGCTTTGATGGCTTACGCATGACACGCTTGGTACATCAGAGCCAAGAAACAGAACATTCCTTGAGCGTGAGAAGAAACTTGATATCCGCCACCCCCACTCCGGCCAGCTTTTACTGATGGGGCCCTCAGAAACAAAGTGTACAAGGTGGTTAAAGTTGCGTGTCACATGTTAGTTGGGGGTACTTGGTGAGTGACTGCAGGGATGCAGCAAAGCAGTTCAGGGGAGCTCTTATTCAAGATCAGTCTTTGCAGAGTAATGGTGCAGCCTGAGCACTGCTGGGAGTTAGCCTGGGGCTGGAGCTCAGTTTGAAGAGCAGGCAGCTGTAGCTCTGCTAAAACAACCATATTAACCCTGCATCCCTGTGCACACCTGGGATGACTTCCACCACAGAGCGCAGCCAGCACTAACCTGTTCCAGAAACAATTTGCAGTTTGCTCTCAAGTCCTCCACCTAAAGCAGTGCTCAAAAGAGAAGATGAGGCACAAGAATCCCTTTGTTTACATGAAGGACCTACATTAGGTAACACTTCTTCTGGTAATTTTTCAGTGGTGGATTCACTATGTTTACAACAGAAATACCAGGATTTCTGCCCTGTCATAGACCTTGGCACAGAAAACACCTGCAACTTCCCCACCACAAGGAGTGCATCCAGCACAGCCCCCAAAGCAGTCAGCACATGGTTTGGGTAGCTGAGGAGTATGGCGAGTCCATGCATTGTCCGAATAGCCTTCATTGGAGGAGCCTATGGAGTCCCTCCCAGACCTGGGGAGCCCCAGTACAAGTGCCTGCCCTCCCTTACGGCGCATCTCTTCATGTGTAGATGACGAGGCTGTCAAAAGGAGGTGAATCCTTCTCAGGCAATGAGTGACTTGGCCAAAGTGACACGGAGAATCAGGATTACAGTTAAGAACAGAACTTGGGTCGCTTGACTCCCCAGCCCCTGCTCTAACCACTAGCCCACCTTCCCTAAGAAGGATCACTTTACACATGCCATTTATTTTTGATTTAGGCCCTGAGCAATCCCTTTAACCTGATTTTAGATATCCTGTAAGTCATCTAAGAACAGATCAGTTACTCAGATACAATGCTGGTGTTATAAGAGCCTGGATATAACAGACCAACAGAAGCTAGCAACAACTACAGGATTGTGTGGCTTACTATTAAACACTTGCAGTCCTAGGTTTATCAAGACACCCTGGATATCATGGTATCATCCTATCCTCTTAACATGCTTTCATCTGCCTTGAAATGGGAGCTACAGGTATTGGGATCAGTGGATTCATCTTATTTCACATTTATTTTCACATTCACAAAGCCTTTCATCCCAAAGTACCTCCCAAAGCCTGTATGCACACCTTTGACATGCAGCTGCATCTGGGATGGAGGACAACAGTCAGCACAAAGCAACACTGCACAAAATTAGGTGTACTTCCCACACTAAATGTGTCCTGGGATGTTTAATATCCAAGAAAAGCCAGACAGGAGCGTATTTTTAAAATCTCTCTCTGCACCGATCTTGCGCTCATCAGCGTAGTATCCGAGTTCCTCACAACCATTAGCAGATCCTACTTTCACACCACCCCAGTAAGGCAGGGAAGCACTAGTCCCATTTTAGAGATGGGAAAGTCAGGCCCAGGCTAGACTGGATGGCTTGTGCAAGATCACATAGGAAATCTGTGGTTGAGTCAGGAACTGAACCTGGCTCTCCTGAGTCCAAATCCAATGACTTACCCAACCAGCCTACAATCCCATCCAAAAGTTTCAGTGAAGCACTCTAATGGTGGCTTCCACCAGTGTGACTCCCAATAAAGATCCCTCTGCTTCCCAGAGCAAGGGGGGCTACTTCTTTAGCAGCTGAAGCACAAAACTGTCTCAAAAGGCTTCTTCAGAGTTACTGGCACTTTCTGTCCTGACACCAATAGGTTTTGCGTAAATGTCACGGTTCAAGGGAAAATCCACTGGAAACTGGAGTCTGACAAGACAGTTGGTGCCCACTGCAGGCAGCCCCACACCACAAAGAAGCAGATACTATTCTGCTGCTGTAGTTTTTCTGCCCTCATGCTACTAGGACAGAAAGACACTCAGAGTATGCATCAGAGTACACAGTACAGGCTGCATGTAGCCAGACCTAGATCAGAATCAGAGACAGTCAGACACACACGCACACAGAGAGGCAAATTCTGCTGTTAGGGCACATGTTTTCTGTTAACATAGTTAAGCTGTAATACACATAAGCTCTTAATGCATGGGACTGAGTTGCTGTTAACTTATTCCAGCTACAAAACCCATGTGCTTCAGTAACCATTAACTTGTTCCAGTTAATGATATACATTTGTTAGCTTGCACAGGGTACCCCACCAATGGCTCCAGCTGCTGCTTCCTTAGCTTTTCAGCTTATGCAAAGCTGTGAAAGAAAGAAAAGAACCCAAACAAGAGCCCTCATCCCACACACGCCCCATCCGAACAACACTGAATAGTTCATGGCTCCCACCGAGGTGTCTGGACGGATTTTTTAAGAGGTGAAATCAAGGAGAGCAGATCAAAGACAATCTCTCCAACTCCCCTAATCTGTGGCAATGTTTTGCAATGGCAATCAGGAGGGGATGGCACACTACATAGTAGAATGTAAGGCATGTCCATTTCCCTATCCCGAAGGGATGGCTTTGGATGCACTGAGGGAAACCAGCAATGCGGCCAAGCCACAGACTCATCCCTCAGTAGCAGCAATGAGTGATGTAACCTCAGCCGCCCGAGAGCTGCCAGCAAACATCACAAACTACAAACCACAGACACTTCCCAGAGGGATCAAAACTCACAACAAGCAGAGAGCTGGGAACTCAGCTCTGGCTGGAAATCCAGCCTGCTCCTCCCCTGCTTACACACTCTGGCCTTCTGGAGCCAGGTTCGGGGGCTGCTGAGAGGATGCAGCAGAAGGTAGAGCACAAGGCCAAGGGATTAGGCTGACCACAGAGCCATCACTATCACAGCTGTGGGTCTGACGCTTCTTGTTGGGAAACTGAAAACAAATAAAAACAGTCGCTATGTAAATCCATCGTTAAGCACTTTAAATCAAAAGTGTTTCAGGAAACTGATTGCTTGAGCTGGCTCTAGTCATAGCAATTACGCACCCTGGATAAGGAAGGATCCATAGAGGTGCACCTAGCATCTCCTAGCCTTGCAGTGAGGAGTGGAACTGGCACCAGGGCACCTGATTCCTTCCCCACTTGGGCCCATTTAATTTCAGTAAAATCATCCCACACAGCTGGATGGCTCAACTGCACCTTCCCAGAAATAGGGATTCCCCCTCCCAGGTCCTTGACAGCTCATCCCACTCCCCTGTGGCTGGAAGCAGCTTGTGCCTTCTTACCCACACAGTGTGGAAAGGCAGCTAACACTTCCAGGCTGCTGCTGGCCACCGACATAACTGAACCACGTCCTGTTACAGCGCGGGCAGGAAGGGGTTAAGTCCTAAGCACACACTGTGCACCAGGGCCCAGGGAAACAGGCTGCAGGGGCTTCAGGGGACCCAACCAGAGAGGTGGCTCAGCAGGGGAGGGTGCCTAGGGGACAGAGTAACCCGCTCTCCCTGGGATAAGACCCAGGGCAGGGGGAGGGGTGGAGAAGCAGGTGAAGAAGATACTAAGCCCTTGCCCCCGCAGCCTACTTTGGAGTCTGCAGGTCTGGGGTGTGAACAGGCTGGAAATTGCTTTCCTCCCCACACACACTCCACAGCTTAGCTGAGGGGCTTCCCTGTGTCAGCTCTGTGCGGGGTTTTGGCACATGCAGAGCTCAACTCCTCCTGGTCAGTACCCTGGGCTGGAGGGTCCTGGGCTTTCCCGTAGCTCTGGTGGGAGGGCTGAAGGGGCAAAGCAGGGAGAGGACAGCGAGAGCAGGAGCACGTAAAGGGATGATGGGCGGGCAGCAGAGGCAACACATAATGGCCGCTGCCTGGCATGTGCCCGCACTCACCAGCCATGCAGCGTGCAGCCAGCGCTGGCTGGAAACAGGACCTGGGGGTGAGGAGCGCGCTAGAGCTTTGCCCTGCCACCAGCCTTGCACACTCACCCCCCATTGTTGGCCACTGGGCCCCCCTACTCACCACTGGTGGGCTGGCGAGCAGGAATCCAGCCAGCAGCAGGACCCGTCAGTACTGGTGGGGTGGGGGTACAGAAAATACGGGACAATCTGCCTGTTTTCAAGAAAAAGTCAGGACCCTGCAGGTGGGCTTAAATACAGGACTGTCCCTTTAAAAGCAGGACATCTTGTCACCCTAGGCATGCCCCCTATGCTGGGGCTTGACAGCAGACCTATGGCTGTCTTGAGCAGTGCCTGTGCCATGGGGATTCTCCCCTGGCCAAAGACAGGGCTTCTCTCTAGGGTTGCAAACTGTCTAATCACACAAACCCAAGCACTATTACCCCATCCCCTACCCAACCTTTCTCCGAGTCCCCCTCCCGCTTCTCTCGGTTGCTAACTTTCCCCCACCCGCATTCACTTTCACCTGGCTGAGGCAGGGGGTTGGGATGCATGAGGTGTGGGTGCGGGCTCTGGGCTTGGGCCAAGGGGTTCAGAGTGTGGGAGGAGGCTCCAGGCTAAGCCTGGGGCAGCGGGTTGGGGTATATGAGGGGCTGTGGGATACAAGCTCTGGGAGGGAGTTTGGATGCTGGAGGGATCTCAGGACGGGGCAGGGGACTGGGGTGCAGGAGGGGGCTCGGGGGTGGGGCAGGAGTGTGTAAGGGGTGCAGACTCCGGCCTGGCGGTGCTTATCTCAGGTGGCTCCTGGTCGGTGGCACAGTGGGGCTAAGGCTCCCTGCCAGCCCTGACTCTGCACTGCTCCTGGAAGCAGCACAGCATGACCTGGGAAGGGGGCTCCACGTGCTGCCCCTACCTACAGGCAACACCCCACAGCGCCCATTGGCCGCAGTTCCCAGCCAACGGGAGCTGCGAAGTCGGCACTCGGGGTGAGGACAGAATGCAGACACCCCTGCACCCCTCTGCCAAGGGGCAGCAGGGATGTGCTGGCTGCTTCTGGGAGCAATGCAGAGTCAGGGCTTGCAGGGAGTCTGCCTTAGCCCCGCTGTGCTGCTAGATGTTTAGCAGCCTAAAATCTCCCGGTTTGGCTTTAGTAACCTCCAGGAGACGGAGCCCAATTCCAGGAGACTCCCAACAAAACCGGTAGGGTTGGCAACCCCAGAACTTCTATAATCCCTGTACATCTGCACAGTGCTATGCAGTGGCCACAGACAGAGGAAAAACCTTCCCTCAGATTCTAGTCTATTCTATTAAACACATTTAGTTTATTCATAGGCTATTCAATGACACTCTTCCCCAGTGTCTGAATGCCTGTGGCAGGGCAGGAGTAAAAACCCCTAGAGTGCCCTGCCTCTGCACAGTAAACCCTGCTTGCAGGCAGGAGGCCCCAGAGCAGGGGCTGGCCCTAGCCACAAGAATGCTGAGCTAAAAGCCCTAGCGAGGGTTACTGCAGGGAGCTCGGCTGGGTTAAAGGGCCACAGCTGCAGTGGGGATCGGGAGGCAGTATAAAAATGCTGACTCATGGTCAGCAGAAGTGGGGAAGAAGGGCCTAGGCAGGGAGAGGAAGGCTGAGTTGCTTTCTCTGGGCTGGGAGACAGGCACCTTAGGGGGCTGAGAGGCCAACAGCCCAGAACTGTGGGGTGCACTGATGGTTTGACCAGGACACCTTTGTAAATAAAGGACACATGGGGCAGCACTAAGACTGTGCGGAGGTCTTTGTTGAGACCAGAGAGACCACAGGGGGCACGGACCCTGTGACAGTGCCTCACAAAAAGGAATTCATTTATCTTCAGCAGCCCCTTCACAGATGGGAAGCTGAGGCTCAAGGGGGTCAAGTGACTTGCCCAAGGTCCCCTGGGAAATGTGTGTCAGAGTCAGGAATAGAAGGCAGATCCTAATTCCAGCTCTGCCACTACCTCCCCTGTCACCTTTCCTCTCTGAGCCTTATTGGTAAAATGGAGGTAGTGACACCGAGCTACTTTGCAGAAGGGTGGAGAGACTAAAATAATTTTTCAAAAGTCACAAACAACAACAACAAAAAAACCCACCCCCACACAGAAAGCCTTTCCATTGATGGGTTTAACACTAGCATTTAAATGACATCCAAGGTGTGTTGGATGATTCATAGCTCAAAGCTCTGTTTTGGGGTACATGGCTTTGTCAGCAGGTAAGTGCCATAAAACCAGTGCAAACAGCCACTTGGGAATTCCTCTGACCTCAGGGGCTTCCCCAGGCTCGGTAGCACTGGCAGAGCAGACCGCAGTCTCTGGCACAGGGGGTTGCCAGGAATTACAACAGGGTGTGGCTGGAATGCACTAGGCTAGTCCTAGGGGCTGCTTTAACTTATGCCGGAGACTGGAACACACAGACTCCAGGGGAGCCAGCATGCTCCCTCCATTCGCCACTTCCCACCCTGCATGCTGCTGGATCCAGCTCAGGACCAGAGGACCAGGATGTCATGAAAAACTTCAGATTTTGATTTTAGACTCCTGCTTACTGGCTCTTCTGGTACATTTTCAAACAACATGCTGAAGTCATTTCTGTTCATAGCCAGTTTTGCAAAAACCCTTTCAAAATAGCAACACTCATCTTAGGCCTTGTAACTCCATCTAGCCCTCAAAATACTATTTACAGGTGTGAAGAAAACTCAGAGGAGGGGAGAGTGCAAAGGGGCATTTACAGAGAGGTCGCTAGGGCAACTAACGATGTCCACAGATCCCATATCCCCCATAACACCCATTGTCTTCCCTGGAGGAGCTTCCCTTTATAACAATGTAATAGTATAGGACAGGATCATCTGGGGGTTCTGGCCTGTAGTGGCCTCTCTCTCTGACACTTTACTAATTAGTGTATTATCGTTATCTGAATGTAGAGGAACCTAGAAAAGGAAGTACAAGTTTCCCCAGTGCCCATCGCACACTTATGCTTGTTATCGTGAGCCCTACTCACTGTTGCAGAGGAAGACAAAACCCTCCTGAGGGCCCTGGGCAATCGACTGATGAAGAACTGCAAATAACATGCCCCCCAACCCCTTGTTCCAGCAGTGCAGTGCATCCGGTGCCTCATTCATGCCAGAGCTTGGCAGTTCATAGCCTCAGCACCTCTGTCATTACAAATTAAGCACTGAGCGCATTCCCCCATCACATTCCACCCAGGAATGCCCTGGCGCACCCCCCAATTACACATCCTGGGAGAGACTGTTGGTTGCCTCCTCCCCTGAGCAAAGAACCAGCTTAGCTATGTAATGCAGCCACAGCCTCTCTGGGAAGCAGAAGGGTGTTGGGGGAGGGGGAGGGAGAGCAGATGTGAGCTTAAGACATCTGTACAAAATCTCATCTCGCTGAAGACACTGCACAGCGCTCCGCACCTGGTGTCCTCTGGGTTATTAGCAAGGAGGCTGCCTGCGCCCTGGGAACATGCAGCTAAAAATAGAGAAAAGGATTTTAGCAACATATTAAAGGGAAACGAAGCAGGGAGAAGCCGACCTTGAGCTCTACCACAATGAGGGAGAGCTGGGTAGTGACTGGGCATTTGAGGAAAAGCGAAAGGCCAGGCTGTGGGGTAATTTAATCGTGGGGGTGATCAGGAATGACTGAAATACTCCTCTTTTTCCACAGTGCAGCTTTCTGTCCTCCCCCCCAGGTCCCCATCTCCTCACACTCACACATTAGTACAGGCTAGCTGGCTGCTCCAAAAACATTTGCACTTTACCTCATAGCTCCCTGCCAGGGTTCGACACAACCAGCTAAGTGTTAAACGTCTACAAGGCCTTGTCTACACTAGAGTTCTAGAATGTGTTAAACCTGTCTAGGCTAGGTGTGAGCACATGACAGCTAACACATGCTAGCTATCATGTTTGAAAAGTTTAGGGTAGGCAAGGCAGGGTAGACTTCTGACATATGTCATACTGGTCAACCAGTATGCCTAGGCTCCCCCTATGTAGCCTGTGTGAAAGCCTGGTGTATACTAGGCTTTCAAATGTGTGCAATAGCATACGAACACATGTTAAATCAGATCTTAAATCCTAGTTTAGACCAGGCCTTAGGTATGTGAATGCAGCTTGTGTAGTCATAACTGAGCTAGCCTTGATCTAACTAACATGGCTAAAAATAGCGGTCAAGACTCAGCAGTGTGGACCCTGGCGCAGGCTAGTAGCACAAGTATGTTCCACAGTTCCAGGCGGGTTTGTACAGCCCATGCTGAAGTCCATACCACCACAATTTCACTGCTATTTTTAGCTTCACTAAAGCTCCATGCTGCAATTACACCTCTGATGCAGTGTAGACATGCCTTTAGCTAGAATGTGTCAGCCAACACCTTGCAACCCTAGTCAAGAAAACCCACAGATCACAGCTCCACAATTACTCCATCCAGCCTTTCTGTTGCCCTCTTGCTGCCTCAGTGCAGGGGGAGTCTGCCAATAAGTGAGAGAAAATGTACAACATTTTGTTCCCTTTAAACTTTATTCTTCCCCTTGGAGACTAAATAAAACAACCAGTAGCCCAGGAAATATTGCTTCCCTTCCCACCATCAGCCACCTGGGACAGGGAGGCACATAGACCACTGTATCTCTGGCCTCCTAGCCCCAAAAGTCACAAACATCCTCTCAGCTTCTCAGTAAAGCCCAGAAAGTTACTAAACACCTGGCGCAGGCAAGAACTGAACAACGGGGAACAAGTCACTAAAATGGATTCTGACAGCTGGTCCTTCAAGGGTATCCTGTAATCCAGTGAGGGTTTTTTACCCTCTGAACATTTTCAACAAAACCCACAAGGTTTTCATCAAAAACTGAAAAATGGTCAGTTTTTAAAGAAAAAAGTTGCAGAAATCTTTTTTTTCACCTTTGTTTAAAAGGCACTCCCCAACGTTTTCAATTAAGAGAGAAAATGTTGGGTGAAAATGTCTGTTGTGTCAATGAGCCATTGTTCACCAAAAACATACTGGAGGAAAACTTCCCAACTAGCTCTTATAACCAAACACGTCCCATGTGTTAAATGCAACAGTCTGATTTCACACTGCACCAACTACAACCCAGCTGCACAACCACTACCACCTCCACATCTCAAGACCAGCCATAAGTCTGCTTCCAGCAGGTGCCGGTCCTACTTGGGCAATACATGGGTCTCTCTTTAACTGTTGTTAGTGATGGTGAAGGATAACAACTGACTCCACTGCAGAGAGAAGACCTCTAATCCCCAGAAAAGGTCCAACCTGGGCAGCATCAGGGTGGGTTTTCCATGCTCTAACGCACACACACACACCACCCTGATCATATGCCTCAAACTGCTTTGGAGAGCCTGTATTTTGAGGGGAGGTCAGTCTCCATCGGCCAGCCTTTGGAGAATTATGGGGAAGGCTGGCGAGATACAGACACTGCTCCATTAGGAGCCAAACTAAGGTATAACATCCCTCCCACCCCCAACTCATTCTACAATGGCTATGTGCCATTACTGACCTGGAGCTGGATTTGAACCAGTCATTGCTAAAGGGTACACAAGCACCTAGCTCATAAGAATGGCTCCTCCCTGCAGAGCAATTCATGCCTAAGCCGTTCTCTTTACATGTGCCTTTTACAGGCACCCCTGTAATTTCTGCAATAGAAACTCAACAGACTTATTTGTTCCACGAAAAGGAAAGAAGCCTCCTGATCCAGTAACTTCCCTACAGCTGGCTCCTCATTGTTTCTGCTCCTGACTCAGCCCCAGGGCGGAAGGGTTTTCACTTTGTTGACTAAGATAATTTGGCACTTCTCAAAAGGAAATTTGCTACAAAGGGTAAAGTACCTTCCTGTGCACAAAGAGCCCCTTTCAGAGTGGAACGATGCTTCAGTGCATGTTTTATACCCACAAATCCGACCCTGGCCAAGGACAAAGCCGGAGATAAGAACGCTTAATTGCTGAAGAAATGAAAAGGTAAAAAGCACATCCACAGGCAAAATGACTCTGCCACAGCCTGCAGCAGCTGTGGGCAACTCACTGCACACAAGGCTTGCTCAGATCCTGCATCACGTGTTCTTGGGTTCTCTCCCCCTGGGTTACCATGGAAGACAGAGGAGCTGTTCCCTTGTCACCCTCGCAAGTCCCTACCTGAAGCCATCCTACACCGTCTGTGGCAGCACAGTTAGCCGCCCCTGAGACGTCAGTAAGAGAAAGGAGTGGGAATCAGCAGTGGGAGCAGATGGGTGCTGAGGAAAGTAAGATCCGGTTTTAAGCAACCATCCCTGGTCACAAGAATGAGGGAAGAGCAAAACCCACAGGGCTATGCAGAACAAAAGTGATGGTAAAAGGAATGTTTTCCAAAAGGCACCAGCAGCTTCACTGCAGAGATGAAGCTAGGGAAGCCCAGTTGGGTCCCATCTGGTCCATTCACCCAGAGATTGATATGGGATTGTTCCTTACACTATGTTCTCCAGGACCTGCTCCGATCCATGTTTAAATGTCCCAAGTGGTGAGGCTTCTGCTATTTCCACTTTTCCTAAAACTTGGGAAATTTTTCTTCATGCTCAGCCTATATTTTCTTTTGCTGCTTTTAATTTCATTATACCTTGTTACACCATTTTAGATCACCCCAAATAATCCCTTGCTCCCGCTGGTAGTCATATCTTGCAGGTAACTCTAGATAGGCGCCATTTAGCAATACAAATTAGACTCTCTGAATTCATCCTCACAACTCAGTCACTCAACCTATTTGCTCACAGCCTAGATTGACTAAATCACATATTTTAATCATGATTTAAATTAGCAAGCAGGAAACCTTGATTTAAATTTTTGTTTTTAATCCTGCTTCACATGTAAACTTTTTAGTTATTTTCCTAAAAAAAAAAGCTATATAATAATAACGAACTTAATATATATTTATTCAGAATCTTATTTTTTACTTTTTTATTATTATAGAAAATGGCAAATGCTGTATTTCTTATTTACTAGATAATCATTTTTGGTCATAGTTTGTGTCAAGCTGTATTTGCATGGAAATTGGACCTCACAAGTTAATGTTTTTTGACTGACTCTGTATATTATTAAAGAAGCATCACTCTTCAACTCATTACAATTTGAGCAGGGCTCATTGATGAAGCATATTTTATTTCAAAGAGTTTACTACTATTAAAGTAAGTTTATGCCTTAACATAGGTTATCAATTTCATATTTAATTGAAAATAGTTTTTCCAAAAAGAACATATTCAACTAAAAAATATTAGATATTTTATCCACCTTGCTTGATCATTTCTGTTGTTCTTCTCTGTACCTCTGCCCTCTTCTCCAATCTATCCACATCTCTAGGGCATTACCCAAAAGTAACCAATATTCCAGATGTGGTCACACTGGTGCCATTGAGATAGGGACGGTCAACTCTGTGACATGACCCATCTGTGTATACAACCCGAAAATCACACTGGTATTTTTGCTACCCTGTTGCTTTACAAGCTGATAAATGCAATCTGCTGTCCCCTCTCATCTGCAGAAGTCTACCAGCATTACCTGCTTTCTACATCACGCCCCTCATATTCAGTGGGTTCCAAGGAGAGCAACTATACACATCCAATTTAATATTATTTCCTAAGTGTCAACAACCTTCCCTCCGCTGCACAAAACACAAATTGAGAAAGTCCCTGCCCCCGAAGGCCTTACAGTCTACTCAGCACACACAGACATGATGAGAAGCACTGGTAGAGCCCAAGGAAGACTATGTCTCCATCTTATCTCCTGCCTATATATCTAACTTCCAAGCCCTTTTGTACAAATATGATATAAAACTTCAGTAGAACTCAGAGGTATCAAGTTGAGACCTGTTGCACTAAGCACTGTACAAACACACAGGAGACCTGGTCTCTGGGCATTCACTCAAACTCCCTAATTCAGAATCATTCATAAATTCGTGCTGATTTATTCCTCCCCTTTGCTAGCTGATTAGTAAAACTGGGCCTAACACAGATCTCTGGAGTTCTCCACTGGACGCCACCCGCAACTTCATATATTGTTCATTATGCTTTGATTACAGCCCACAAGTTTCCCTTTTCAGTTAAGATTCCACGAAGTACCATATCCAATACTTTACTAGATCTCATTGCCTTTCTGCAAGAGTTTGGCTGAAGAGCGGCTCAGGTAATTACATTCTGCGTGCCTAGAATTCCAACTCTTGTGTTGCATGCAGTTACACAGCCATATTCCAACAAGAGGTGGTTGCATTTCTGTAGTGAGCAAACTGATACAGGTATATATGTTTGCAGAATTTCCCAGGAAAGGCACAAAAGAAATGTAAGATTATTGTCTACATACAACATTTCGAGCAATCCCCCTTCATCCACTCATTTGTAATTCAGTCAAAAAAAGTTATCAAATCCATTTGGCATGATTTAGGCCAAGATAAAACCAAGCTCTCTGATGCTTGTGGTTCAATTATCTTCCATTGGCTTTCAGATTCACTCTCAACATTTATCCCATTATTTTACTAAGGAATGAAGCTCAATTGATCTGACAGAAATAGACAGGATCACCCTTTTTAAACTATCAGTGCCATGTTTTAGTACTAACAATAAGGCACATCCCCATTTCTCGGTAACATTTCAAAAAGAGCTGCCAGTCATTCAGTAAACTCAGCAGCCAACCCCTCCGACATGCTGGGATTAAAGCTATCCACCAAGCTTCTTATACTGATGCCTATCACTGATGAATATCTGGGCTGCTATTACCCAGACCTACTAATTCATAAATCAGTTTTTCCACATATTCCTTTTGTCTGTTTTTTGTCAGTAGCTTTGGTCACAAGGTGAATTTTGAAAAAAAAAATCTTATTGTCTGACCCCCTTTTCATTTTCCTGCTAAGAGACCCATTTCAAAGGCAGTTGATTGATTCAGCCCTACAGAAGTCACTGTTTTTTCCTTCCTTGTTTGTTAAAGAGCCTTTTCTCTCTAGGATTGCTATAGATTTGCTCCCATTCCACTTATCTCTCCCCCACTCAAACACACAGTGGATTTCCATGCATTTTGATCCCACGTCCTATAAGCCCACTAGTCACTGCTGCCTTGAAGCCACAGGGGCAGAGTCAAGGTTTCCTTCCATTATCTTAGCTGTTCTAAATCCTTTGCAAGACAACAAACAGGTCTGGACAATGGCAGGCAAAATACAGCCCCTGGCCACCTTCACCTTTGGGGCAGGGGTGGATGTAGCCTCTGAATTCAATGGGTGCAGTAGAGGGAGGGGATGGGGTGGGGCGTCAGGTCTCAGGCCTGTGAGGTTGCTACCCGCTCTGCAGGGACAAGTGGATTCTGCCCTGCCTGAGGCTGGAGGGGCATTCCTGGTCCCACTTCTCCTTGAGCTCCAGGCCTGCTGCCAGTGGGAGCAGTATCCCTGACCCTGACCCTCCCTCTGGGCTCTCTGGCTGACATACTGCCTCAGGCCTGGTGTGATAATGCCAGCAGTAGCAACAGGTGTGATCTGGGTCCAGTCATGGTGGACAAGTTGCTCCCCACGCTATTGATCGCAGGTGTCAAAACTGAATGGTGCTGTTAACCTGTGTGCCAGGATGCAATGTCACTCACTCAAATGTGGCCTGGGCACCCCTCTGTCATCATGGAGGGGCAGCTGGGCCAAACCTGAAATGCAGGCCCTTGTGTCACAGAAATCATTGCATGTTGGTTAATCTGGGCCTGATTTCTGTGGGTGCAGTTGAACCCATGAACCCATGCTAACGTCGACCCTGCTGGAGGGGTGCAGTATATGGAAATACAGATTCCAGCATGCCATGCTCCCTCCTATGCAAGCACAGGCCGTTTGGATCAAGAAGGAGTGTAACATTCTGGAAGAGGTAGCCATCATGGGCTTCACCTCCAGGGGCAAGGTTGCTGCAATCTGCTGCATTAAATGCCAATGTGGTGACACATCTGTGCTCCTGACAAGTTGCAAACGCTGCCGTGGTTCAGGCTGTACTTTGCCTTACCTCTCCTGTGACAGGTGTTGTCCTCTGGCGGCAACACCTTCCTGCGCATTGAATTATGTAACTTAGTTTCAGCCTTGAGGCATCTGAAATCACATTGCCTGCTCCCATCCCATGGAAGGCTGAGATCTCAGATGATCGTACACCTTGGAACGGTGAGGAAAGGCTCTGCCCTTTCTGGGCAAAAAAAACCCCCACCGAGCCAAGGAGGAAACTAAAAGTCTATAATCTCTCTTAAGGGGCTGCTGTTACCCATTCTGTCATGTAGAGCTCTCGGTAGGACCAGGTGTGGATGGGACACACCGGACGCATTTTGGATAATACGTAATGTAATTACATATTACCTCAGACATGACCAACTCCAAGGGAATCCTCGCAGGCTTAGCAGGAAGGGCCCACATCTCTCTACAAGAGTGTACTGACCCCTTCCTCATGTGCAGAGATGCTGGAGAAGAGCTCCCCAGGGCAGGAGACATTGTCACAGGCTGAGACTTTAAAAGCCCAGCTGCAGCTGGCTAAGTAAAATCATGCACCTAGAACAAAACGGGATCCCATGGGGTCCTACCTCAACCAGACACTCCCTGGGCAGATACTGGATTTTCTAGAGCTCTGTGCAGGTGACTTTTTAAATGTCTCCAGGGGCTTCCACCATGTGCCGGCACCTTAGAAGCCCTGCATGTGCCACGGTGGGGGCAGTTCATCTGAACACCCCCCAGGTTACACTCCTGTTCTGTTCTCCAGCATCTATCACCCCCACCAGCGCTGGACCTCACTTCTGCTCTCAACCAAAGCAGCCAGTTGCCTTACCTCCATCAGCTTGTGACTCCGCTCCCTGGGGCTGCTGGGGCGTTGTCTCCTCAGGGGAAGCCCTCTCGCCACCGCCAGAAGAGTTGTCAGAAAGACGAAGCCTAGGATAAGCACAACTTTCCCTCTGATCCCAGACATCTCTTCCTCCACCCTCCCCACTAACCCACCTCTCCACGCACAGCCAAGGCGAGCGGCCAGGCACCCCCCCCCCAACCCACTAATCCAGCCTGCTAATATTACAAGATCAGTCCCTGGAGGAGCAGGAGAGGGAGGATCAAAAAGTGCAGATGAAAACTGCAATCCTCTGCCAGCCTTCTGCTCCTGTATTGCTGTGTCCCTGGCAGGGCCCAGAGCCGCTCAGAGTGGGGGAGAAGGATTACTGACGGTCCCCTGAGCCCTGGCTCCCCGGGGACTCTCCTGGGGGCGGAGGGGGTGGGGTGTCTGGCCCTCTGATCTCTCTTGCAGTTTGCTGATCACGTTGGGATTTAGCTGCCCTGCCTGGGCTGCGGTGCCTGGGCCATTGATGCTGAAGGACAACTCGGAAAAGCTTTGCAGGGGAGAGAAGAAAGGCAGAGCCGAGGGGGGGGGGGTTCACCCCCCCCACCCCCCTTTTTAATCCTTTCCGCAAACTGTTTTTTTGGCCCCCCTTTTTCTCCCCCCCCCCCCCCACCCCAGTCACTCGGGCTGATGATTTTCCTCAGGCAGCTCCAGACCCCGGTGCTCGCGTATCCCAAGGCAGAAGCTCCCCCCTCCCCGCCTCCTTTTTGCTTTAGCTGGGAAAATCCTCCTTTTGCATCAGGACGAATCAAGTCCCTCCTCGCAGATCAAAGCGGCGCAGCATCAGACGGCTCCGCGCGCTCCGGCTCGCGCTGCGGCCCCCCCAGCCCCAAACGGGAGGCGGCGGCGGCTGACAATACAAAACTTTCCCCCGTTTCCCTCCAAATGTTTCCAGCTCCTGGGCTCGGCCAGTCGCTTCTCTCCTCCCGGCTGCTGCATGTCCCGGGCTACCTCTGCTGCAAACCTCGCCCCTCTGGTCCCTCGCAGGGCTCCCGCCGGCCTCGCACGCCGGGCCGGGCTGGGCTCGCTCCCCCCGCTGTGCAAGCGAGGATGCCCCGCTCTTTGTTCGGCAAACTCTCTGATCCTCTCGCCCTTGCGCAGCGCTCCGCGGCCGGCGGAGGTTTCGCTCCTCGAGCCGCAGCTCGCGGCAGGCTCCTGGTGGCTTCTCCTCCGTGGCAGGGACTTTCCCTTTGCAGCTCCTCGAGGACCCCGCTCTTCAGCGCTGGGATCCCGGCGCTCTCGCTCTTCCCATTTCCTCCTCGCTTCCCGGAGCGAGTCCCTCCCGTGCGATCCCCCGGCCGCCGGCCTCTCCCGCCTCCTCGCCCCTCCGGGTCCTGCGAGCGCCGCTTGGAGTTTGGCTTTGCCCCGCTCTCGGGCTTTGCGGCGTGTGCGCAGATCCCCCCGCGGCTCGCAGAATCGGGGCTGCCTGCGCTGCCCCGCTCGCCAGTGACTCTGCAACCACCCCCCAGCTGCTCTGACGTTGGAAAAGGAGGGTCCCCACGTGCACGCTCAGGGAATGAATGAATGAATGAATGGGCCGACTACGGGAATGAATCAAGCCGGGAGTCCCAGGCCCTAGCCAGAACAGGGCAGGGGAGAGAGGGAGAAATCCCGCACAAGGGTTAAAACTAGGGTCAGACACAACCCAGGTTTCAAGGCCTCTGAGCGCAGCATCTTACTCTAACAGCTCCCAGGAAGCAGAGCTAGGGCAGCTGTTGGACAGATTTACAAGTGGACACCTTTTATTGCAGGGAGCTGAACTTAGCGTTATATTAGATTGCCCTGTTTCATATGATGGCATCCTCTCTGTGCATGACACAAGGGCAGGGGCAGTGGGGGTTAGCAAATGAACCGGGTACAAGGTGAGAATCTGATTTATCCTCAGGACTTGGCCTGTCTAGACTATGCTTGCTTGCCAACAATAAATAAATAAATAGCGCCTGCTGTAGCACCACACACAGGATCTGGTCCAGCACTGGTTGCTGGTGCTTTAACGAGTGGATCTGTTAGCAGAGATGGATGCCCAAAGCCCCATCTACACCAGTGCTCCTACATTGCACTGGATGTGTTATTGTGCCCCTTATTTGTATTAAGATAGTGCCAAAGAGGCCCCTGACCAAGATCAGGACCCCCTTGTGCTACCCATGGCACAAATAATAGTGAGGGACAGCCCCTACGCAGAAAAGCTGACAGTCTAAACAGACAAGGCAGGGCAGCAGGCACAGAAAGGTGACAGCAGAATAGTGCCAGTCTCCTGCCTCCCAGTTCAGGGCCCTGTCTATTAGCCCTCTCCCCTTATTTTTTAAGGGGGAAAAAAAGCCAATAGCCACCCTCTGTGACAGAAGCATGCAGGAGGGAGGCCAAATGGTAAAGGGGGCAGAGTCAATGAAAATCTAGTAAGACGTCTTTGTAATGCAAGTGTTGCAAAAGCTACAGCTCTGAGCACACTGAGCTGCTGAGCGTACATGGTAGTAGGAGCCTCCCATCACCCAAGCCTGTTAGCATCAGAGTGGCTGACCACCCTACCTGCAGGGTCTTGGGAAGATGGATGTTCTGCAGCTAGCTCCAGAGATGAGAGAAACTAACCCTGCCCCACTCCATCATCCAAGGAGAGGAGACAGCTCAGGGCAGATTTTTAAATGTGTAGTGTAAAAATAGCCAAGCCAGCATGAAGACCATAGACTGAAGGTATGGTATTATTACTGCCAATCATTCATTGATACAGCAGTGGCACTTAACCAGAATAAGGTGTGTGCCCTGCCTGAAAGACCTTAGACCTCAGATCTCTCTTTAAAGCATTGTCCTTTTCTGTTTGGAGTTTTCACTCCATTCATCTATCTGTAACTGCCCCTTCATAACCTCTTGTGCCTCAATTTCTCCACATCCCCTTTAAAGTGCACTCCTGGCTCAAAGCTGGATCATAGTGCTACCTGCATAAAATTCTCTGTTACTCACACATTCTAGGGCACCCACCGTTACCCAGCTCTTACGGTTCAAAGGGTAACCCTCTTAATTTAGGCACCCATCCGTACCCTTTCATAAGCTCAGGACTCTGTGGGTTTGTGGGGTCTTTTATCAGTGAAAGAGCCTCACATGGCAATATCCTACCTCACCTTTAACAGTCACCAAAACAGAATGCAAATGCTAAACATACAGTGCTCACCGCTCCCAATACGGCGGATTAACTTTTCTTGATGGACAATCAGAATCAGGTCATCTGGGAGACTCCAATTTCTGCACAGTATGGTTGGCAGGGTGTTATGGTCTAGCAGCTCTGATCGTGGGGACGTGTCCTGGAATGGGTTCGCAAGAAGTTCCTTTTGGACCCCAATTTATATAGTAAACATGAGTCCGGCTTAGCTATATCTTAATCAATCATTTCACTAAAATATTACTAAACCATTTTCTAACCAATCTGAACATACTGTAAAACAATCCTTTAACTAATCCTACCCCACAACCATTGTTGATTTACACCTAGCAACATTTGTTATGCAACAGAAACAATCAATCAAAGAACCAGACAAAGACTATATAGATAAACAACAGAGAAGGGGACAAAACGAGAGAAGTAGAGATTTTACCATCACAACTGTTAAGTGATTTCTTGCCAGACAGAATGCTATCAAAGTTTTCTTTAAGCATCTTAAAACCTGTTCCTTTACCTGGTGAGGCTAGGTGCTATAGGACAGGATCGCCTTCTCAACAGTCTGAGGCCATGGTTACACTGGCACTTTATAGCGCTATAAAGCCCCCACGAGCGCTATAACCTACTCCCCGTCCACACTGGCAAGGCACTAATAGCGCTATAACCGTGGAGTTATAACGCTATTATAAATCCACCTCCTCATGGGGAATAAGGGCTGTAGCGCACCTGCTGTAGCGCTACAGGAAGAATGTGGACACCCACTGCATATTAATTGGCCTCCAGCCTGTCCCATAATTCCCGTTCGAGCCACTCTGGTCATCACTTGCAAACTCTTTTGTCCTGTCCTCAGGTGACCACACGTCAGACCCGCCCTTTAAAGTTCCAGGGAAATTTGAAAATCCCCTTCCTGTTTGCTCCAGCCAAGTGTGGCGTGCTCTCAGGGAATCCTTGCAGGTGATCATTCTCATTGATCTGATTGATTGCGTGGCGTGGTCTCAGGGAATCGTTGCAGGTGATCATTCTGATTGATCATCATGACTCCACGTGCCATGCCTCCTCGCAATAGGCGATCCCCAGCATGGAGCAATAGTGAGGTGCTGGACCTCATCAGCTGCTGGGGGGAAGAGGCTGTTCAGTCTCAGCTGCGGTCTAGCCGCAGGAATTTTGACACCTATGGGCAGATATCACGGGCCTTGGCAGAAAGAGGCCATGAGTGGGACACTCTGCAGTGCCGTGTTAAGGTAAAGGAGCTTAGGAATGCGTATTGCAAAGCCCGCGAGGCAAACGGCCGCTCAGGGGCAGCCCCGGTGACTTGCAGATTTTATAAGGAGCTGCACGCGATACTAGGTGGTGATCCCACGGTCACTCCATCGACCACCACGGACACTTCCCAGCCCACCAGTGAAGGGGGGGGTGAGGAGGAGGACGAAGAGCAGGAGGATGAAGAAGAGGAGGAGGATGAGGACGAGGCAGCAGCGATCCAGGGCACGGAGTCGTCCCTGGACGCATGCAGCCAGGAGCTCTTCTCAACCCAGGAGGGCAGCCAGCCACAGCGTCCGGCGGTTGCAGGGGCCAGCTCAGCAGCGGATTGCGGAGGTAAAGCTGCTTTTCTATGGGGAAGGCTGGCAGCTTGGGGTGGAAAGGGATGAGGGGGGCATTCCACCTGGAGCTCTGTTCAAGCCAGGAGGAGGGCAGGGGGGCATGCAGCCAGGAACTCTCCTCTAAAGCCAGGAGGAGGGCGGCCAGCCACAGCGTCCGGCTGTTGCAGGGGCCAGCTCAGCAGTGCATTGCGGAGGTAAAGCTGCTTTTCTATGGGGAAGGCAGGCAGCTTGGGGTGGAAGGGGATGCTTGCATGCTTGCCTACATGTGGAATAGAGCATTGATGTAGTCTATCACCTCGCGGTAGTCATCATCAGTAATCTCTTCAAAGGTCTCAATAAGAGCACTTGCAATGCGCCTGCGCAGGTTTCCCGGGAGAGCCAGCGTGGTCCCCGTCCCGGTCACGGTCACTAGTCCCTGCCACTGTGCCACAATGGGTGGGGGGAGCATTGCTGCACATAGGCAAGCTGCATATGGCCCTGGGCGGAAGCCGCATCTTAATAAAATCCCTTCCCTTTGTTCCTCAGTGACTCGAAGCAACGAGATATCTTCCAGGACAAACACCTACGGAGAATGTTGGAACAGTGTTCAGAGTAGGGCTCCTGCCACTTCCCGGCACTCCACCCCACCCCCCCGCCCCCGCCACAGCTTTTCAGGGCAGGGAAGAAATCCTTCCCCCTGCCTGCTGCTCACACTGTGGCTCCTGCAACGTACCGGCACTCCCCACCCCCTCCCCCGCCACAGCTTTTCAGGGCAGGGAAAAAATCATTTCCCTTGCCTCTGGAGTCCACTCACCATGGCAGGGGCTCCGTTGCTGTATCTGTGCTGTCTGCGGGACAGGCAAACGGGGAATGCGGGGGAATGATAGGCATGTCTGCTCTTTACAAGGGAACCACTGTGAAATGTATCTTTTTATTTTAGAAGGGTCGTCCTTGAGCCCTGCGCCATCGCTCTTATCGACAGCTGAGAGGCTCAGGAGACTGAGGAAGCGGCCACGAAGGAGCAAAGAGGATCTTGTACAGCAAGTAATGCAACAGGCTGTAACGGAGAATCGAGTTGCACAGAGGTGGAGGGAGAATGAGAGCAAGTTGAGGGAGAAGGCGCGGAAGGAGAACGCGATTCACCGCCGGAAAAGCACCGACAAGCTGCTCTCATTACTGCAGCTTCAATTGCAGACTATGCAGCGGCTTGTCACCCTTCAGGAGGAGAAGCTCCGCACCCACCACCCCAATTATCGTTTGCCCCAACTCCCTTCCCCTTCTTTGCCTCTGTACCCTCCAGGCCACTATCATCAGCCAAATGGTTATCACCATCCACAGCTGCCTCCAACCCCTCTGTCTTCACCGAACAACCCCCAGACCCCAGACCATTATCCACTGCAGTCTACCCCTAATAACATGCCTTACTGCCCTCCGCAAATGGGGTTCGGGGGACATGGCCACTGTGAGGGCACTGGAGACTCAGAGACCCGGACATACTCCGATCTCTGACTGACCCCACGACACCCCCATTGCACCTCCCCTGCCTTCCCCCTCACATGCATCACAATATTTTCTTTCAGCAACCAAAGTACCTGTTCAATACATGAATTGTCTTCTTAATAAATTGGTTTCTTTATTAAGTGTACATACATTATTACAGGCTACAGAAAAGCAAATGCCTGTTCCTGTTAAAAGAATGCTCCCTCCCTCCCTCCATCTGCACCTCGCTTTAGAACTGGCTTTCAGCCTCAAAATGCTCCCTCAAGGCTTCCCTGATCCTAACAGCCTCGCGCTGGTCCCCTCCATGAACCCTGCTCTCTGGCTGGGCATATGTGGCCTCCAGGCGTTGAACCTCAGAGGACCATGCCTGAGTGAAGCCTTCGCCCTTCCGCTCACAAAGATTATGTAGGGCACAGCATGCGGAAATAACCGCGGAGATACTACCCTCGGCCAAATCTAGCCTCCCATAAAGACAACGCCAGCGCGCCTTGAGACGCCCAAAAGCACACTCCACAGTCATTCGACAACGGCTAAGCCTGTAGTTGAACCTTTCCTGACTGCTGTCCAGGCTCCCTGTGTACGGTTTCATGAGCCAGGGCATTAAAGGGTAAGCAGGGTCACCAAGAATCACTATGGGCATTTCCACTTCCCCCACGGGGATCCTCTGGTCTGGGAAAAAAGTCCCGGCATGCAGCTTCATGAACAGGCTGGTGTTGTGGAAGATGCATGCGTCATGCACCTTTCCAGACCAGCCAGCGTCAATGTCAGTAAAACACCCACGGTGATCCACAAGCGCCTGGAGAACCATGGAGAAGTACCCCTTTCGGTTAACGTACTCCTCAGCTAGGTGGGCGGGCGCCAGAATAGGTATATGGGTCCCATCTATCGCCCCTCCACAGTTAGGGAAACCCATTTCTTCAAAGCCAGCCACGATGTCATGCACGTTATCCAGAGTCACGATTTTTCGTAGCAGGATGTGATTAATGGCCCTGCACACTTGCATCAGCACAACTCCAATGGTCGACTTTCCAACCCCAAACTGGTTGGCCACCGATCGGTAGCTGTCTGGTGTAGCCAGCTTCCAGATCGCGATAGCCACCCGCTTCTCCACCAGGAGGGCAGCTCTCAGTCTGGTGTCCTTGCGCCGCAGGGCAGGGGCAAGTTCAGCACACAGTCCCATGAAAGTGGCTTTTCTCATTCGAAAGTTTTGCAGCCACTGCTCGTCGTCCCAGACTTGCATGACGATGCGATCCCACCACTCTGTGCTCGTTTCCCGTGCCCAGAAGCGGCGTTCAACACCCGTGAGCATGTCCGTTAATGAGACAAGAAGCTTTGTGTCGAATGCATTCACCGCTTCGATCTCGTCTTCAGAATCATCACTGTCATCCTGCATGTCAAGGAATAACTCCACTGCACACAGAGATGTGCTGGCGAGAGTCGTCAGCATGTCCCTCAGCAGTTCTGGATTCATTGCAGCACTCGACAATGGAAGACGGAACGTGCCTTGCTGAAACCGTTGAAAGATGGCGCCGGAGGTGGAAGGAAACACAGGGATTGCTGGGATATGCCAAAAAGCATCATGGGTAGTTCAAACAGGATATAGAATGCCCTGCAAGTGACGCCCCCCCTACCACAAGCCATTGCGCCAGATCAGGAAGAGGTGTACTGTGGGATACATGCCCTAATGCGCTGCTCTTAATGCCGTATTAAGTGCCGCAAATGTGGCCATGCTATAGCGCTGGAGCATCTCAGTGGGGACATACAATAGCGCTATTATTATTGCTGTATAAGGCGAGTGCTATAAGCAATAGCGCTATAATTTTGTAAGTGTAACCATACCCTGAGATGACATTGCTTGACTGTAATTTAGATGGAATGAGAGGATGTGACTTTCTGCCTCCTGGCACATGGCTGCTTCTCTTCTGATACAGCTGCAGAGAAAGGCCCCAGATCTTTCAGTAGGTCCCGCTCACCTGCCAATGCTCTGATCCAATTAGTGGAATACTGTAGTTTGTTTTTCTAAAGAGCATGAGCTTGGGACACATTGCCAGCTGATCCTGACCCCATTGCTACCATGGTGTCTCCCCAGTGAGAGCCTGTATTATCATCAATGGTACATCTCCCATACAATGTCAGAGTTAAAACTCACCATAGAGCCCCAGCGGAGAAATACATGCAGAACACCATCCAGCTCCACTTGTGCCTGGGACCCCCCCCCCGGCCCCCCCCGCCCCCCCCAGTCTGTGTTCCCATGACTCTTTCTTCAGTGATCTCCTTCCTTTCTGAAATTTGTGCCCTGGTCTCTATGGACTCTCATGCATGTGTGTGGGGCTGGGGTCTCTGGAATACCAGAGCGCCTAGTGGACTCTTTAGGCCCAAAGCTGGCCCCCAGCTCTCAAGCATCCCAGGGCCTATGGACCCACTGGCCCAGGGCAGATACAGTTTTCCTGAGACCCCACCTGAGCCAGAGCAAGTGGAGGGCCCCTTCCCACCCCCTTCCACCTGCAGCCCCACCCAGAGCTCCACCCCTTTTGGCCCCTGTTCCACCCAGGATCCCCCCATTCTGCCCCCACCCCCACAGCCCCAAGACTAGAGAAGCTCTGTCCCTGTGCCATAGCTCTGGGGCTACTGTAGGGAGTGGGGCATCCCCTGCCACTCCCCGCACTTCTGCAGTCCACCAGGGGTCAGGGTGCTGGAGCTTCTCCTGCCCCTCCCAGCAGTTCTGCTGGAGAGCGGTTGGGTGCGGGGGCTTGCCCTGCCACCCCACAGCTTCTCATGGGGACAGGGGCCACCGTGGGGGGCTGCCCCTGTCCTGCAGGGGACAGGTTTAGGGGCATAGGCGGCTTCCCTTGTCCTGCCCACCCACTGCTGATGCCAAGGAGCAGGTTCCGGGCACTGCGGCTTCCCCTGCTCTGCCTGGCACTACTGCCACTGAGTGAGGTTGAGGCACTGGGGCTTCCCCTGCCCCATCCGGTGCCGCTGCCAGGACTCCAGGCTTCTGCTGCCCAGTGGCAGTTTTTTGCTAGGGCCCCTGGACACAGGCCCTGTTGGCCCAGTGGTGAATCCACCACTGCACTGGCCTATACAAAGGGTGACAAATCTGAGTCCTATCCAGCCCACTCAGAGGAAAATGCAAGAGGTGGGGGGAAAATAAACACCGAGAAGAATTAATTATAATAGCACATCCCAGAAGGACGTAGCCTCCTGGCAGATCAAGCACTGAAACGTTTGGGTTTCCTTCAGACAACAAAAATCCATTTTCTGAATGTGAAAATGCAACAGGAAGTCCCAATCCTGCCTCATTTGCATGCTCAAATCCATCACCTATAGGCCAGTTTGAGCACCTGTGCAGGAATATCAGACCCAGGCTGTTCTCAGTTTCAAAGGCTTGACATCTCTGATTTCAGATGGCTGAATTTAGTTCTGAAATGAGCCATGCATTTCCGGGCAGAGATGCCAGTTGAGTCCCAAAGCTGGAACAGACTAAGACGATCCCAGAGGCTTCACTGGCATCAGGACACTGCTGCAAACATAATGTGAGTAGGGACTAGACCAGAGCTGAGGGGCAACTCCACAACTCCTTCTAAAGCAGCCCCTTTTCATCCTGCTTAACACAGGCCCATAGAGTTGTACCCAGCAATTCCGACAGCTCATGCTTCTTGACCCACTTACAGGGCAGAAAATCTTGTCAACATCTGCAAAAAGCAAACACACTCCCAAGACCTTTTCTGAATTCTTTATTATGTAGAACAGATTATATTTGAACAATTTTTTTCCAAGCAGTTGTTTTTCACCAGTGTTTTTAACATGCATTGTTACCCTTTTTATAGTCAATGTACCATCTGCTTCTCTTCTCCCTCCCTGCCCACACAGTGCCCAGCTTCATGTTAATTCTCAACAGTGTAAAAAAAGTTGAATATGTGGCATAAAATATTCTGGGGAAGCCCATTAAAAATGTCATTTAAAATGTTTCATATCTACAAAAGATCCAATATATATGTACATTAGAGCAATGCAGAGGCAAGGGAACACTGTGCAATGTAAGACTTCAAAAGCTGTGACTGGGTGGTGATTCGACCCTGGGGCTATGGAAACATGGGCCACCATTAGCTTTGGGACAGCTAGCCTAAAGCCTCAGGCTCCATTGTAGTTATTTTGCTCTCTCACAAACCTTTATTAGCCCCCTTCTGGAGTGACATGGAAAAACTGGGAACACCTTTAGCTTAATACATCCTGTCAGGGGACTGCAGAAATACTGGCTGAACAGGTGTGATTTGGCAAACCGTGGACGCATATAGTGTCTGTATGATTTACAGCGCACTTCATTCGGTCAGCGATATCTCTGTCTGCAACACCCCTTGGCCCGTTCCTGCGGCTCCATTCACACACATGCCTGTCTACAGGTGAAGAAATAATTAAGTTGCTAGCTGCCACAACTTCCTGAATGCTAAAACCTCTCCCAGCCTCCCCCGATCCTTCCTCTCTTCCAGCAGTCCTGGGGCAGATCACCAAACCTTGCCAAGCAGTAGCATGGATGCAGAGCTGTAATGACTGCACTTGACCCTTGTGTACAGATGCCCCTTCTGCTTCTTAAACAAACCTTGCTGATAGGCAGGGCTGAACACAAAGCAAACCCAACCTTCCCATCCCCAAGAAATAACATTCTATATTGCTTAATTCGAGCACAGAATATCTGCGGGTTAAGATCCATTGTATTCTTGCGAGTCAGTTTATTAATTCTTCATATAAAAAAGAATCACAGTTTAAGGCCTTTTAATAATATGCACTGTACAGTCCAGTCATCTCTCCTCCCCCACCCAACCCCTTTTTGGGACACAAAACAGTGGAGCTCCAAGCTCAGTACAAAGCACTTTACCATGAGACAAACCCCAAAGTACTTCCCCCAGGCAGACACACTTCCTATGTGTACAAGCCCAACACACAAAACCTTTGGACAGGAATACAGCTCGCAGGACTGGGAACCTTCACAGGAATACAAGTCACCACAATTACATTTAGTTTAAAAAATGGTTTCAAGAGAAATGGACCGCACCTGACTGCTCCTCTCACCTGATGGTGGTCCACTTCAGTTCCAGCTCTAGTCCTGAGACAGCCAACGTTACATCTGACAGTCATGTTAGGGATGTACGGGTACCCTGAGTAAAACTTATTGGTACCTTTACCTGAACTTATGCTAAAATGGAAAAGTCTGCAGCTGACTCACTTTTCAACACACAGGTGCAAGTGATGGAGATTGTGGGTTCCAGCATGCAATGTTCTCAGAAGCTGAACACAACTATAATGGTTGAGATGGAGCAGTGCATTCTGGGACATGTTTCCACAGGCTGTACTGTCTGCACAGAGAGAAAAGTGGCCAGGGTAGCAGTTTAGAACTTTGCAGGACACCCTCTTATGTGTGATCAGACTCCTCACATCTCTTCTCCCACCCTCTCCTTCACTTGAAAAGTCTTAACTAACCTCACTAAGAGACAGGACAAGTCCTAGACTGGAAACACCTGGGGGCCAAAAAACCTCTCCTCTTGCCCCATTTACACTACAAGCCAAACACTTTTCCAAAGGGAGAAGGAAGTTAAAGGTGGCAGGCAGATGGGAAGGAGCATTTCTATTTATATGGAGCTTCAGGAGATCTGGAGCAGGCAAGGCTCAAACCCTTCAAGCAACGGGAGCTGCACTCCTACTTTGAGGATCACTGCTCTAAAACCTGTGGAAAAGCCCCCCATCCAGCAGAGAGAAGAAAGCAACGGTATTACTAAAACCTTTCCTTTGTTCATTGTCCACTGTCGGATCAGGAAGCCAGATTTCCCTCGCATGAATGGCACTGGGCTGCATTCGTTTCACTGGAACACTTCCCAAGCCTGCGTTCAGCGGGAAGGTGCAATTATGACAGAGGGTGTGTGGGGGTGTGTGTGGTAAGTTCTGTTCTCTAGGTGTGTAAGAGGAAAATGGTGCAATTCCCTCGCTGAAAGATTCTATCTATCCCTGATAACTGACTACAACAGGCAATAAGGGAGAGTGCAGAAAGTGCTTTCATTCCCACAAGGAGTTGGACCAGCTCATGCCTGGGAGCTCTTGATTAGAGCAAAGTGCGATTTACTAGTAATCACAGTGGCCCAGAGTGGGGAAAAAAAACCTCTTAAGTTGCTCCTAAGAAGTAAAAAGATGAGCACATCAGAGATACAGAAATCAAACTGTTAAAAAAATAGTGTGCACGCAGAGACATTGTACAAATGCTTGTCCCCTATAGTCCAAACCAAATTCTGGATATTTTGATACCAAAAAAATAAGCAGTCCCCTCTCTCCCATAGGAACTAAAGAAATAGAATGTGGACTACAGAGCATGAGAACACCGTGTGCCTCCTTAACTCTAGAAAATGCTCTCCCAGTGTGGGAAGGCCAGTCCGCTGCAGGATGCAAGGATCTCATCCTTCAGTTGTGCACAGTGGCCTCCCTTTACTAATGCTGAGTGTAAGACACTGGAAATCCCTATAGGTTTAATAAAACAGACATCAGCACTAGACCTGTGTGTTGTAAAGTCCTCTCCAGCTCAGAAAGGAAGCTTTCCTCTCTTGTCCTTATCTCCGTTCTTCAGAGATACTGTCGCACGACTAGGGTCAAAATTCAGCGAAGGAACAGTACAGAGAGAAATCCTCAGCACAAGGCCAGCCTTAATTCTGGCTTGGAGCTATGCATCTCTTTATATAAGGTTGGGGGGGTGGGGAACAGGGTAATTTTCAGTTAAAGCTGCTCATAAAAATTGGCAGGGCCTGAGGTCTGCAGTCTCTAACAGCATCTTTCATTTAATGCTTCTGCAAGGACAAAAAGGGCAAGAATTTTACTTCTTGTGAAAGCTATGCAACTGCTCACCCCCCTCAGGGTATACTGCCATCCATTTCCACACCAAGGCAAGCACAGTCTGATGCAGCAGGGACCTGCTCTTTTCATATCTGGAGATGAAATTTTCAATGGATCTTGAAAGATTTCCCTAGCTTTTAAGACACAACTAACTGAACACAATGTGCCAAATCTCAAGCTCCTAACATGTTTTTAGAAGCAACTTATCTAGTTATCAGATTTTGGCCAAACACCTTCTCCTGAAATAACATGGGCCTCCCAAACCAAAAAAGAAATCCCACTTCCCATACAGGATACAGCACAGACTCCAGGGTGATCCAAGACTGAAATGTAAATCAAGTGGTTTCCCAATGCTAGCTGGGCAGAGTGTGATTGAGCCAAGTCTTAGGAATGGCTACAGTATTTAATACGATGGTGTACTAGGACGTAATGGCATTATCGCCACAGATCATCCCAAACAACTGTCATAGAATCCAATTGCATATTAATTACCTTGAGATTTGTTTTTTTTTTTAAAAAAAAGCAAACCTATTTTAGAAATACTTTAAAGGAGTTTAATAAAGTAATGCGTTAGTATTTTTCATCACCCTCTGTCTACAAAGCCAGACTGCCTTAGCATTGAGAGACCAAATGCGCAGGACGAGGGAAAGAAATTAGGACTAACATTTTTAAAATCTAAATCAAGTTTTCTGGGAGTTCACATGTCACAATTTTAAAGGTCCATTAGGTTGATCACAGGGGGTCAGATACAAGTGCCCTGTACAGCCCTGAGAAACTCCAAAATCCCAGGTCCCCACTGACCTACAGCCTGTATTTCTGGCTCTGATAGCTTCTATGAAATCAGTCCTTAAAGCTATCACTTGACCAGGCCTGGAGCTTTGATCAGGAATTCTTGGGATGATCTTATCCAGGTTCCTGCCACATTTAACAGAGGGGGAAAAAAACACAGTAGCTATTTTTATGATAGCTGCTGCTTTTTAAAAGGCCCTATCTGAGCTACTCATGGGTTTGGAATGTTACAAGCAGTCCTGGCTAAGACGACTTAATGGGCAGAGTGCAGGTGAAGAGGGTCAAAGGGGCAAAATAAATTCAGATCATTCAGGGACTTTGCAGTTTACTCCATGACTGAAGAAATAAAGGAAACTATTCTATAGTTATGACCACATATGGGCATATTGTATGGATAGCTGAGCATTTCCAGCAAACAAAATATCTCCAGTGGATTGGATATACTAGAGAACTTACCCATGGCTATTTCAATTCATAATTTCAATTTACATTTTTATAACTTCTGATTTTGTACTACTGCACTTCAAATCAACAAAAATGATTATTTTTAGACTTGAGACAATTTGCTTCTGAAGGTTAGTTATACAGCATGGGACAAGATGCAAAAGTCTAGGTCTATGTCTACACTACAGACCTTAAGCAGCACAGCTGCACTGCTCAAAGGTGTCCTGTGTAGCCATTCTATGCCAACAGGAGAGAGCTCTCCCCTGAGTATAATTACAACCACCACCCACGAGCGGTGTGTTTTTTTCCACACTCCTGACCGACAAAAGTGCTAGTGTAGACATAGCCTAGGTTATAAAATGGAGTCTATAAAACAGAAGGTGATATTGCTTTAATCCACTACATAGTATCTGCAGATCTGCTTGGCTTTAATGATCAACGAGTGCCACTCCTGTCAGTGGCACAGAATGAAAGTTCCGGAACTACAATCACACTTACAAAGTTATCTTTTGCTTTGCTGAACCAGACAGATGGATTTGATCCACACTATGCTTCCATTTGAAAATTGAGACTCTCATTCTACAGGTCACTGCCACCTGCACAAAGCATCATGACCAGACCAACTTTAAGAGCGACCCCCACACCAAATCGTAAATCTTGGCTTTACAGTCTCATTCAGTGCTTTGTTTAAGACACTAATCTTTGCAAAAGCAATTTCAAAAAATATATAGAGAGTCTCAAAGAAATCTGAACACACTACACTGGAGTTAACTGCATGCTGTGGACTAAGATTTCTTTTGCAGAACTGCCCCAGATAAATGTAGTTGCTCATTATACCCTTCTTACCACACTATTCTGGTTCTGCTAGCAAATGGGAGCTTTCTCCAGTAGAAGAAAAAGGTTCATGGGTTTTAGTTATAATTCTGAGTATAATTTTTTTATAACTTATCAATCATCTTTTAACAGACCTGGACAGTTCTTAAACTTGAACAAAGGAAAGTCGCTTGTACATGAGGAAGTGAGACATACTAAACTCGTTTTGGAAATGGAGTCCTGACTATGCCATGAGTTAGAGCTATGAGGAAAGTAATAGTTGCAAGATCTTTCCTACTCAGGCTCTCCATTACTCCTCCTAACAAGAAAACAATTGGCATCAAACCAGGAAAAAATCTGGTAGCCAGCTTGGGGGAAAAGGGTGAAGTCCAGGGAGGTCTCTTGCTTGTGGCTGGTAGAACTAGCCAACATTTTGGACCAATGTTTCTGTCAGTGACATGTCAGCAACATGTTTATTATTTAAAAAAAGACAACTCAAGTTTTAAACAAAAGTAAATGCAAAAGGAAAAAGCTTTGGTTGATTATCTGTCTTGTTAGAGTAAACAAGTTATCAACAGTTTCTCTAGGTCTCCATTGAACAAACTGGCCAGCCCATCACTTCCTGGCAAAGTTAGATGCCTAGTTGTGAAATCAGAAGTGCTGCCACAACAGTGCCGTACTACAGACATGACATTTCAGCTGGCACTCCTGAGACTAGTAGTGTACGTGGGGCATCTGTGCCAACTAGGGTCACTGTGATTTCACGGTGACAAATAAATAATTAAAAAAGCAACGAGGAAAAAAAAAAAAAAAGCCAAGCATCTCTCTAGGGCCTTATCCTGAAGAGAGAAGAATCAAAGCTGTTTTACTATTTACAAAATGCCATTTAGAGATGATGTGGCTACTTCAGTATTGTGAAAAAATGTCCTTTTTATGCTAAGCAGTCAGAAGCGTGTGGTTCAAGGACTGCATGGCCTCTGTGCCACAGTCTCTCTCGTGGGAGTGCCCCAAGGCATATGGAAGGAGTTCAGTCTTCTGTTTCTTCATACGTAGTCTCATCAAATGGCCGGTCCAAGAGAGGCACCAACCGGTGACGAGAATACTTCAGTTGCAAGAGGTCCCCAACTTCATCTAATTCCTTTAAAACCTGGGAGAGGGGAGAGACCACGACACATCAGCAGAGAGAATCAGGACATGAAACTCCTATCAGTACAGCTACCTCTGCATCTCTGACATACACTAAATGCACAGACTATGTTGAAGACAACCCATAACTAAGCAAGGTTTTGCCATGCTGCCCCTTGTCACAAATGAAAGACAATACAAAGCTTCTCCCTAATCATTTTATTGTGGTTTTAGTGTGAAGTGGACAACTGACTGTCCCTAGAATATGAAATATTGTGTGTATGCACAGAACAGCTGCGAAAGACAGAAGGATGGCAACCAAGCTTCCAATACTTCTATGGCTCTCTCACAGTGTGCCTTAATGCAAACCCCAAAAGGGGTATCCCAAAAGGCAATTCTCAGTGTCCACATCCTCATACTGTACCTCATTACAAGGTATATCCACTCCATTTAGAGCCATATACCCCACAGTCACAAATTTACAACTGTACTCAGTTTAGCCCTGTAACCTGACATCAGATATGCAAACTAAGTGGCAGAAAACTTTACACAAACACCTTATGTATTTATTTAGTACTATCACTACACTTTCAAAAGTGCAAAGTTCCTTACAGGCGCTAAACTTGTTGTCAGCCTCTATTGCAAGTTAAGTCATGTTGAGTCTGTCACATATTTGGATCTTAGGACGAATAGCTCACTCTTGTTTTACGGAAACTTCTAACACGGGAGGCCCACTGCAATGGTGTTTCTTTCGCAATGGACACTTTACTACAAACTGGACTAATTTCAGATCATTTCACACAGGCCACGACACAGCCATGATTTTTGGTCACCACTGACTGGTGTGAATTTTTTTAGTATCACATGCAACCCTACCTTAGAGTCATCAAAATACATACTCCCTAAGAAAAGAATCTATTATACTGAAGACCTTCCCCTCACACTAGTCGCCAGTGTCATGTGCACTACAGAACAACATCAGGCCTTGTCTATATTTTAAGTTGCATCAGTTTACATAAATGAGGCAAATTAGCAAGGGACAGATTTTTCCCAGGTGACATGGACAGAATCAGGATAAGTGATGACATGTTGCTGGCCAATCAAGTCAATGGTACCAAAGACTTTGAATTAAGAATAAAAATGTCAGTCGGGGGAGGGAGAATCAAAATCATTCTCAAATTTTAGAATTGGACTAAGATTTTTTTTTGGTTCAAAGACTTAGCACAGCATTACAATGTGCAGCTCCGCAGCAAAGAATCTTTACAGTGCTAACTGAAACAGACAGCACCGGGGGTCTAAAGAATAAATCAAAGCACATCTACGTTAACTTACTCAGGCAGCCAAACACAACCACCTTTTCATAGCAGACGTAACAGCTCAGTGGAATAGGGAACAGGTCTGCTGCTATGACAGATTGAAGCTCTCAAGTCAAAATAGATATTTACTTCAGGCTTTACATTCAAGTTTATTTTTATTATTTGTGCAGCATGAGAGGAGTGCGTGGCTCATTGGCAGAATGTGATTCTTTATTAGCCACCTGCCCCAGATCACGCCTCTGCCACTAAAAGATGACAAAGTGGACCTCACCTGAAATATTCCTGGGAAAGCCAGGCTAGTCTAACAGCAAGAGGCAAGGCTGGGTGCTGGTATCTTACATATAACTGGGACATTTGGAATACATGAATGGTTGAACTTGAATGGTTCCCAAACAAACAGCTAGGTGCTCAGGTCGTGGCCTCATCATCACTGGAAGGGTAAGTTCCCCCATAGATTTGCAATACTGTCTCAGATTGCACTTCTGACCTCAAAGTAACACAAGGCCACCAGCTCTTGTGAGTAATGTGATTTACGGCCTTCAGCCTTCACATGATTTTGGGAAGAAGTACGTGCATCTATGCCCACCTAACTCTCACTCACGTTGCTACACTGCCTTTTGGAAGGAACGTGCCAAATGAGGCACTTATGGAACCCACACTAACTGGGGCTCTGTGTTACTCACTGGTGGTCAGACCACATGTAGACGTTCATGCCTCTGCTACTGCTTTTATGCTTTGAGACCTGGTGCTCGAGGGCACAGGTTCCTGCTTTTTAAATCAAGAGGCCTATGTCCAATCTCCAGACACCCTAAGCAGTAGTGTTGTTACATTTGGGTATGCTCTGTAATCTCTAGATCAGGCCTGGACAACATGCGGCCCGCACGGGCTCACTGTGCGGCCCATGGGGGGCAAGTCAAGTGGTGGCGTGGGAGGAAGCGGATGGGGGCGGGGCGAGGGCAGGGCTTTTCGGCCCGCAGCTGTTTTTTTTTTTTCCCCGCAGTAAAATGGCCCTCACTGCTTTCTGAGTTGTACAGGCCTGCCCTAGACCATAGTCTATTTCCAGAGCAGCAAACAGGAATCCTGATGCCCAATGTTCCATTACTGTCTCTCATACAGTTATGTAATCCTGTCCACAGAGAACAGTATGCTTCCTCCACCAGTTATGAATATAGCTGATGTGGAAGAGGTCAGTGTAGACGATTTGCAGATTCAATCTCTGTTAGTGCCCCATGAGGTGGTGAAAAATACACAAGTATAAATATTAAGTGTATGGACATTAGAATAGTTACCAGAATTGTTTTATACTCAAAAAATATTTAGAAGTGAATTTACATGTGCTAATGTTTTACTGATGCGTTCTTATTTTGATTTGCTTATTTATATTATTATAGCACACATGAGCCCCAGTCACGAACCCCACTGTGCGAGGTGCTGTACAAACAGAATAAAAAGACAGTCCATGTCCCAAAGACCTTACAACCGAAGTATTAAAAAAACCTGACAGATTGAAACAGGCAAGTTAACAATGAAACAAAAATGGGAGCTCTCCCTTTAAGAGCACAGTGTGGCAGATTTTGCTTGCATGTCCTGAATAGACAACACTGCTTGTGGAAACTCCAAAGTGATCAAAACTTCATTTAATCAACATATCTTTCCAGAAAGCAAGCCTCACCCTCCAAGATGTAATATTAGTGCTATGGGGGACTGGACACCTTAGGGCATTGGAAATGAGCTACCTAGATTTTCACCTGCAGGTCACTATTGAACCCTGGACAGCTCAGCAGGGATTGAAGTTGTTCCCATCTAATGGATGTTTGATGGCCCCTATATGAGAGGAGTTTGATGAGTCCCAATTCCAGATCTCATGTCAAGCTCACCGTCATGCTATGCATTAGACTGATCTCTTTGGGGGAAGGGACTGCCTTTCTACACATTTTTATATTGCCTTGCACAATGGGGCCCTGATCTCAGTTGTGTCCTCTACCAAGGACTTCTGCAGCAGGAGCCAAAGTCACCTTACTTTGGCTCCTGCTGCAGAAGTCCTTGATAGAGGACACAACTGAGATCAGGGCCCCCATTGTGCTTACTGCAAGTTTGCAAGAGTAAGCAATGCTATTTGCCCATCGTCTAGTATGTACGAGACAATGAGTTCAAAAGTTAGAAGAAAAAAACACCCTTGTTTTTTAAAGTAAGTTATGATTTCTGGGCCAACTCATGATTTCTGAACGTCTGGGTTAGTATTACTGTACATAATGGTGCTTGAAGCTTAAGCTTGTTTATACAGATATACTAAATCATTGCATGAGAGCGCCACTAACTCCATACATAGGATTAATATTCTCATTGTGAGATGGTATAGTCCAAATCTCCTGCTCTTGAGAACGGCGTAGGCAAGAGGGGTTAACGTACTTCTACATGATTTACCTTTCTGGATCAATATTTCAAGTTTTTGTTTCTTTAAACAATGGCCCCTCATACTTGTTATATCTGGCAGCAAGAGGCTATCCGCTCCAAAATCTGGGGGAATGACAAGCCTGGAAGAAGCCGGACGTCAGTATAATAGTGGGCATGTTTCATCAGAGCTTTAACGAAAGGCCCCATATGGAAACAATTTAAGGTTGAATTTCTGTTGAAAGAACTGTTAACTGTTATTCTTGAACTCAGATTTAGGATTTTATTAATTTTAAACAAAAAGAATCATGTGACTAGCAAAGACTACAAAGGAAGCAGCACTGGTGAACTCTGACTTAAGGAAAGTGTAATATATTTTTCATCACTGAAAAGAAAGCACCAGCCCACGGGGATGCAGGTTAGGAGGGACTTCGCTCTAATCCAGAGCCAAATATTTTCAGGCATGGAAATTTTATTTACATAAAACAATTACAAATTGTAACAGGGAACTGCTGCCCATTGTGTGGGTTTATTTAATAAGAAAAGGAAAGCATTACAAATATCATCATTTATAAGTAAAGCCTCCCTCCTCCATGCTTCCAACATTAGGTGAAATTTGTTTAGGAAAGTGTCAGGATAATAGAACTGGTTAGTTTCAGCCATATAAGTGTAGACTTTACCCAATTTCCCTCTCTAGTCTCAGCTCTGCCAAGCCCACTGCTAGCCCTCCTCAATTCTATCACAGCTTCAATATTTCCTTGGTATTTTTGCCATGAGTTAGAGAGGGATCAGATCAGGTGGCCAGTGCTTAACCACTGATGGCTGATTGCAACCAAACTCCCCCTCTACGTCAGAAAAGACACAATAAGAATGAATTTCCTCTAAATTGAAGTACATGGTTATTTCTGGAGAAGTTCCATATAAAGCATTATTATGGTTCTTGGCTATATTGTAGTTAAAAATAAACATGAGAAAAAATAAGATTTGAAACATTCATTGGGCAGTTGAAATTGCTAGTAGTGAACAGGATGGTAGAAGAAATGTATGCTTACTACAGAGGAGCACGGTTTTGTTTTGAATGGAAGGGGTACAGTATTATTTATTCATTTATAATAGCATCATGAGCATACTTGATAAAACAAGTAAATGGACACTCATCCCAGTGTGTTGTCTTAATTTAGAGTAAACAGGAGAAGACAACAGTGTAGAGTTGAGAGACAGACAGACAGTAAGGGCTTGTCTACACTTAAATGCTTCAACGCTTCAGTACAGATGCTACCTATGCCAACAAGAGGGGTTCTCCCATTGACTTAAAATGGTTTTCAACCTGGGGTCCGCAGATTGTCCAAGATTTCTAAAGGGGTCTGTACCACCACTGGAAAAAATTTAGGGGTCCACAAATGAAAAAAGGTTGAAAACCACTGACTTAGGTAATCCATCTCCCTGAGAGGTGGTTGGTAGGTCAACGGAAGAATTCTTCTGTCGATCTAACACTGTGTACACTGAGGGTTAGGTCAGCTTAACTATGATGCTCAGAGATGTAGATTTTTCTACACCGTTAAGTGACAGAGCTATGCCATTGTAAATTCCCAGAGCAGACCAGCTGTAAGATCTTGTCTACGCTTGCTGGGGGATCGACCGCAGCTCACTCTCCCATTGACATTGCGTAGTGTGGACCCTGCGGTAAGAAGATCTAAGCTACGTCGATCTGAGTTACGCTATTCACTTAACTCAAATTGCATAGCTGAGATCGAATTTCCCCTCTAGTGTAGACAAGGCCTAAGATTCTGTGCTCACTTGGGTAACTTATATGCATGTCATCCTGTTTGACTAGTTGCTTAAATAATTGTAAGGGGATGAGTCTGATCAGTGAGGCATGTTCAGTAAATCCTTTATTAAATAAGTAGTTGTGGTGAGGAAAGAAGATAACTGCATCTAAGCATGCTATAAAATTGCACATGCATTACGTATTGTGTGTACACATAATGGTATAAATCAGGTCTGTTTTATTGGTTTCCTAGCAAAGACAAAAAACAAACAAGTGGAATTCTCAGCTGCTGACCTAAAGGTGCTGTAGTAATAACGTGAGGAGGTTGGCTCTTGGTTTTTGAGAACACATTTGAAACTGTCAGCTCACATGCCACTCCTGTCTATTACATTATATAGAACTGTTACCACCTACTCATATTTGTTCTGAGACAACGCAGTTGGCTGTATTCCACTCAATACAGTTACAGGGTATACGCTAGTGACCTAAGTAAGCTATCTAAACCATGTGTGTTTAAATAGTCTCCTGTTTTCTGACTCTACAGGTCTCTAGCCATAGAGATGTGATCTCGACTGCCTTCCCCACCAAAGAAAATAGAAGACAGTGCTTGGGAGAAGCTTCCAAAAGTGTTTTTTTGCAGATCCCTATAACTTCAGAAGCACAGCGCCTCCTACAGCCACGCTGAGTTCAGTACCAAGAAAAAGAATCACTTGAGTTACCACTTTATGAAGTTCCTAGAAAAGTTTAATGGAAACACACCATGTAGCAGGGAGTCTGCAGAACATGGGGAGCTTTGACATGGCCTCGGGTCACATACAGTATGCCTGTCCTTCAAAGACAACAAGCTTAAACAACTCTCTGTTGAAATGTATTTAGTCACCTGAATAGGTACAACGGAGCAATCCTCCATCACCTGCCATAGTGCAGGTGGACCATGTTCTGAAGAGATCTGAGAATCAATCCTTCACCTCTAAGGCTTGAGCAAGGGTGACAGTTCCAACTCCACTTATTCCTCAGGGATTTCCGCACTATTTTAAAATTCCACAAAATTCTGCAAATTTTATTTGTCAATAAATAAAAGTGAAGGCTTTAGCATGGCATGGAGGTGGGAGATCACTCTGCAGTCCTCCAGGGAAACACACTCAGCTGTGAGTCTGCACCAGACCCTGACACTGCGCAAGGGCCAGGCCTACCCCAGAAACAACCTGGGGCCCTGTCCCTCTGTGCCAGATATAGCCCAGCAGGCTCCAAGTGTGGAGGGGCTTAGTGTGGGGGGATCCAGGTGTGGTGTGAGGGAGTTCTGTGCAGGTCAATCTGGGTGCAGGTGTGTGTGTGTGTGTGTGTGTGTGTGTGTGTGTGTGTGTGTGT
>ML677332.1:61012140-61032518 GCA_007922305.1 Dermatemys mawii
GTGTGTGTGTGTGTGTGTGTGTGTGTGTGTGTGTGTGTGTGTGTAGATCTGGTTGCACAGGGCTCAATGGGGAGGGGAGATTCCAGGCACAGGGGCAATGGGACTCTGCAGGGGGGGGTCAAGGTGAAAGTGGTTGCGGCTGGGGCGGGGGGTCATCAGTGTGGAGGGACAGGGCATGGCAGGGGGGGTCTGGGTACGGGAGACTCAGCGCAGGGGAGAGTCCAGGTGCTGGAGGATTTGGGTACAGCTAGCTGGGGCTCAGTGAGGTGGAGGTTCAGGTGTAGGAGGATTGTAGAGGTGGTGGAGGGATCTACAGGGTGGTCAAAGTGCAGGGGGTGAGGCTCAGCAGGGTGGGGGTTTGGTCGGGGATGGGAGGATTTGGATGTGGGGGGTCTGGATGCAATGGGTTGGGAGGATGGGGAAGCAGTTCCTAAACAGTGACCCTTCCCCCCACAGCTGAGGAACAATGGCGGCAGGAAGTGGGGGGAGGTTCTTGCAGCTGAGGGAGGTTTGAGAGGTGGGTCTGACTCCGCCTCAGATGCTGCTTTCAGAACAAGAGCAAGTCCTGTTCTCCTCCAATCCTATCCCATCTGGGACTAGCAGCTAAGCCTGGCGCAGAACAGGAACCACCAGCTGGGGTATCCCTAGTCCTGTGCCCCTGCAGTGATCTACCTCTTCACCAGCTGCTCCAGGCACCTGAAATTATGTGTCCGCGTTGCTGGGGAGGGTGCATGACTACTTTTGCGGCTTTCCTTTAACCTCCCTGTCAGAAAATAGTTTTTCTTCAGGGAAGCAAAGAAGTCTCCTGGGGAACATGAATTCTGTACACGCACAGAGGTGTAGAATTCCCTCTAGGAGTATCTAGTGGTAAGTAATGTCCTAAGGTCAACAACACTGCACTGACTCCTGGATCCCAATTGGCTAGTCTGTCTTTTCCAGCTCTAACATCCAAGTCTAAGGCTAGCAGGGACTGGCACGTGCCCTTCAGAAAGGCTTGTGTTCTTAACTATCCATAACACTCAAATTATAGCCTCTTAAGAGTGGAAGGGGAGTTCTCTCAAGAGAAGTGATGGACAGACTGTTAGTTGGCTCATTTAAAAATGTACTGAGGAAAGCCCTAGAATATGTACCATCGATAACCATGTATTGTCCAGAGGGGAATCTTTTTCATCTCTAGTATCATTTGATTCTATGATACTATGAATACTTGTTAACAGTCAAATGCTATCGCTGTTTAGGGAAGGCAGACATGGATGAGAGGAAGACAAGATCAGACACTTACAGTATCAAGCATCTCTTTGGTATGAGCTGCAGACACACAGAATCTGGCTCTGGATTCAATGATTGGGGTGGCAGGGAAACCCACGACCACAACACCTATGTTTCGCTTCAGCATCTCACGCCCAAATGCACTGCAAGAGAAAGCAATGAGGAATGTTTAGAGTGATATTGAAGAAGCAGAGACAGAGCAGCAGCATAAAGGTCTCAGTACACTAAACCACACAGGCCTTTGGTGAAGCGTGCCTGTGAGGCTGCAGTTCTGGCTTTCCACTGCCTTCTCTTAGAGGTAGAATGCCTACTCACAAAGGCTTCTTTTGTTCAGTCCAGAGGTGGTCTTCCTAGAAAGGTTTCACTGTATTAAGTTTAACAAAGCTGAAAGATTATATTTGGCAGGAGCTGGTCTTTTAGTGGACTGCTTCTAAATGGATTTGTAACCTAAGCTTGAAAATCTTTCTGATAGAAAACAGGGACTTACACTCCAGGGCCTGACTGTAAGAGGAATTCCCCCCTGCTGCCTACCCTCGAAGCAGAAGCCTCTGCAGTTTCAAAAAGGATTGTTTTCGCTAATGTAATGCAATTAAGGTACATTGTGGCATCTGCTCAAAATTTCTCATAAGAACTTAGCAGTTGCCATTCTTGACCAGGTAGCAGACTAGATGGACCATTGACAGTATGCGAAAGTGTGTCCAGCACTAGGTTCTTCAGAGGAGGGTGCAAGAATCTCCATAATTGACAGCCAGGGATGATAATGAATATCTTCCCATAAAGAAAGTTCTTTCCTAATTCTTGTCAGTTAGCAGCTGTCTCATACCCCAAAGGCATGAGGGTTTATAATCCTAATGTAACTGAAAGTTTCCACAATCCATATAAAATATCTAACTCTTCTTTTTAAGGTACTAAGCTCTTGGCCGTAACTCCTCATAATAAGTTTCAAGGACTTATCGTGCACTGTGTAAAATGTACTTCCTTTTAAGTGGTTTTAATTTGCTGCCCTTCAATTTCACGGAATTCCCCTTCGTTCTTGAATTAGGAGAATGGGGATGTTTCTATTTACCCATTCACCTTCTCCATGCCATTTGTTATTCTGTGTACATCTCCGATAGAAAGGATACGAATAAGAGGCTAACGTAAACATTCCCATCACAAGGCACTGAAAAAATAAAGAAGTACGACCTAAACAGCTGTAAATTGAGGGACTATCAATTTGAGACCAAAACAACTTCAGAACCTCCCATGTGGTTCTGTGCCCATCACAACACCCCAACTAGTGGCTTCCATTTCTACTTCCCAGATCTCACCTCATCTCTTAGCCGCATGTACCTCTCAGTCCCATATTTGAATCCCAAGAGCAACACAAGGCCAATTTTTGCTTACGGTTTGGAATTTACTCCTCTCCTTTTCGCTCATAGGCCAAAAAAAACCCCTTTTAACATCACTCTCTCAAATGCTTCTTTCCAAATATAAACCCAGACAAAGAGCTTCCTGAGCACTTGCAGAACATGGCAGTATTCTACTCGTCTCTGGCAGTATTCTACATACAGTAGGCACAGAGACGAGGAAAGAAAGTCAGCTTCCTAACATGTCTGGGTCAAGTGGATGGAGGGGGAATTCTCCCCACTAAACCTACCCAACTTTTGCTGGCATGTACAGCATCAAAGGCACAACTGGGGAATCTTCGTTTCCATAGATAATAAAGCCCATCTCCTTCAGCCGCCTCCTGAAATACCTGGTGTTCTCTGCCAGCTGCTGTACACATTCCTTGCCTGGAAAAACAAATGAAAGAAAAACCATGAGCAAAATGACCACCATAGATCACATGTACCACATTACTGTAGCTAGTCTTGTGCCATCTGTATTATGAACAAAGATGGACCACTTTTGTATATAAAAAAGGTGTTAACTAAACTGCAAAGTTATTTAAAATTTGAACTGTAACTAGCAATTGTTTGCAGTATCTATTTCCTCAGAGTTCCCTTTAACACAACCAAGATTACTCTTCATTTTTTGCCCACACTGCTGCAGAATGGACTACCATAGATGACCCTTTTTATGACCCTCAAGAGTTTAAAAGATTCCTTAATTCTTCCATAATAATTAGGTTTGTACTAGTAACAAAGAATCCTGTGGCACCTTAAAGACTAACTAAAGCATTAGAGCATAAGCTTTCATGGGCTAATACCCACTTCATCGGATGTTAATACCTACTTCGTTGGTTTGTACTGAGATTGTCTGGAAGATGGGTAATCACATGCTCCTATAAAAGATTCATGCCAGTAGACCACAGCTCACTGGAAATCCACAACAAAGCAGAATTAAAGAACTTGTGAAAGAGAATTTAGTAAAGAAACTGATTAATTGAGAAGATATTGCTACCCTTTGCCAATATGTTGAAGTCAAAGTGGCACAAGATAAAAAAACTGCTATAAAGGTAAGCACGTAAACAAAGATTTAAGCTTGTTTAAGGTGTCTATTTTCTGAACATACCATTACATCAGAACAAACTGGAAGTTCAACCTCTGACTTGAAATGCAAGGTTGCAGATGGATTGGGATTTGAAAATCCTAAGCCATGCTTATAGATGAATACTTTCAAGCTTCTGTCAGATGTATCCATAGCATGAGCAAGTTCAGCTCTTGAAACTTGACAAGGCTTTTGAAGACAGCTTCAGGTATTTTTTTACCTCCATTCTTGCTGCACATTGTGAGCATGCTGTTATATTACTCCAACTCCTGTATTCTGTAGTTCCATCTGCAAATATCCTGGTCTCTCAGACAGACTCACATGCATGCCTACACATTAAAATGATCAGACCTTTTACTCCAAAACTCAATATCCCTCCCCACATATCACAAGTCCCCCCTCTCCCCACAAAAAAACCCTAAACAAAACAAACATCAAATCTCTCTGCGACACAAATCCTTTAAAAGGACCAATGTCTTCAGAATGCCATGGTCTAATAATATCCCATATTTTATATTGATATCATAAAGTCACCTAAGATTGCATGCTATCTTTCTGGTTCCTGAAATGTTCTCCACCAACAATCCCAAATAAGGGTGTAAATTTCAAATTACAATTACATTCCTAGAGACCCCTTCCAAAAGGGTCACAAAGCCAGGGCAACTGCCCTATCCCCAGTAGTTAGGGCTATATGAAATTCATGGTCCATTTTGGTCAATTTAAAAAAAAAAAAAAAATCATATGTCATGATTTCAGCTATTTAAACCTTAAATGTCACAGTGTTTAATTATAGGGATCCTGACTCAAAAAGGAGTTTGGGGGCCCCGCAAGGTTATTGTGGGGGTGGGGGTGGGAGAGTTGCGATACTGCTACTCTTCTGCACTGCCTTCAGAGCTGGGCAGCTGCTGAGTGACAGCTGCTGATCAAGAGCCTAGCTCTGAAGGCAGAGCCACCAGCAGCACAGAAGGAAGGATGGCATGTTATGGTATTGCCACCCTTACTTCTGCACTGCTGCCTGCAGAGCTGGGCCCTCAGTCAGCAGCCACTACTCTCTGGTTGCCCAGCTCTGAAGGCAACAGTGCAGAAGTACGGAGGGCATGGTACTGTATTGCCACTCTTACTTCTGCACTGCTGCTGGCGGAGCGCTGCCTTCAGAGCTGGATGCCTGGCCAACAGTCACCACACTCCAGCTGCCCAGTCTGCAGGCAGCCCAGAAGTTAGAGTGGCAATACCCACAACTCCCTAAAATAACCTTGTGACCCCCTTTGCCACTCCCTTTTGGTTCAGGACTCCCAGTTTGAGAAATGCTGGTCTCCCCTGTGAAATCTGCATAGTATAAGGTATCCTATGGCCATGAATTTGGTAGGGGGTCTATCAATAGTACCCTGGTCAGACTTCTTACGATTTTCCTGCAAGAGAATATAATAAAAGATCATGACGGCAGAGTTCTTATTGAAAGTGATTATATCAAATGCAGGTAGAGAGATTACTGTGCCAATATGTATGTTTCAGAATCACTTACAATACAGGACAATAGGAAAGAGTACAGAGCTGGAGCCATCAACCCTACGAGAGGCAGTGGTGCCAGCTATTATAGAAATGAAGCCCAGGAAAGCACTAAGGTTAGATAATGTATCAGGACAATTGCTGAAAAAGGTAGCTGGTGATCATAGTATTGATCTCATGTGGAAAATTTGCATTAATGAATGGATGACTAGGAACTGGCCAGATGACTGGATGAAAAGACTCTTTCTGCCCTTAACAAAGGAAGTTACTGTATGCTGTTCTATTTCCTTCAGTGCCATCTCCCTGATATCGCATGTGAGTGAAGTGCTGCTCTACATAATTAAGGATCACAAAGTGAATGATAGAAGTAGAACCACCACCACCACAAGTTGGTTTCAGAGAGGGACAAAGCCTATGTAATAAAATAGAAAATATCCATTATAACATTGAAAGATGCAGAGAGCATAATAATCTGCTGATGATGTGTTTCATTGACTACTCCAAAGCATCTGATACTGTCTGACATGACAGTCTCTGGAGGTTACTGGCAGACAGGTGGATTCGAAAGCATCTCATTGAAATTATCACCAGTCACATTGGTTGACAGCAGACCATGGTACAAACAACACTGAGCAACAGCGAGTGGTTTTCCATTGGGCAGGCTGTGAGACAAGGGTGTATTTCTGTCCCTAAGCCTCTTCAACGTGTACAGAGATTTTATTATGAGACAAGACCTGGAAGGTTTTGATAAAGTGGAAGGAGCTCAGATTTCCATTGGTGGACACTTCTTAAAATGACCTCAGATATGCTGATACAACACACTTGATGTAACCATTGATGCAATGCAACAAATGTTGGAGTCTGTAAAAACAGTTAGCAAAGAATATGAACTATTTCTGAATGTAGGGAATATGAAGTGCACATTCATTGACACAATCAATAAAAGGAGGCAAGCGGAGATCATGATTAATACAGTCAAATTATCTGGGCGCTCACACATCCAGCCAAGAAGGCTGCTTCAAAGAAATCCGAGACCTAGGGATGACTCCCACAGCTGTGGGAAAACAAACTGTGGGAAAACTGTGGCATCTTGGAACGTATGAAGGTTAGATTGGAGAAAAGCTTAATTTTTTTCCATAGCAACTTAATGTGAATCCTGGGAAACTAATGCTGCTAACAAGAAGAAAACCAAAGCATGTGAGATGTGGTGTTTGAAGACTCTTGCATATCTCCTGGATAGAAGAGATTAAAGTGTTTTATAGAAATATAAAAATATTGGACAGGCGTGGACCCCTGCTCTCAGAAAATCAACAAACACAAACTTACGCACCTCGGTTACATCAGACACAAGTGGAATAACCTGAGAAAGTTATAATGGAAGGCATGGTGCCGAGTGATCATTATAGGGGACAACCAGTGCGATGGATAGATAGCATGTGGCAAATCACTGTGAGGTTGGCTACTGAGTATACAAAAGGTAATGATAGATTGAGAAGGCTTCCGAAAATTCTGCTGTAACCAGTATTCAGATATGAATGGACTTTACTTACTTACAATCCTACGTATTTCTCCTTCATTCACCACCACATGTGGCAGAACAATTTGTCTATGGTGAATGTTATTTACAACAGTTATGTTATTAGTGGTACTCAGAACAGCATTCTGGTAAATTTTAGCACACTGCCTGCCCATGAGAATAGGGCAGAAAGGTTCAACAGAGGGGCACACACTACATTTGTTCAGGTACCAAGGTTGCCGAGTCTCCAGGAATTAGAAATTAAATTTCAATTAAAGATTAAGTCATGTGATGAAACCTCCAGGAATACATCCAACCAAAAATGGCAATCCTAGCACGTATCTGCCCTCTACCACATTTTAGAAGGTCTTAAAGCTTACAGAACAACTCTTGTCCATACCAAGCCACTGTGCCAGAGCTTACAGTCTCCAGGCATAGCTTGGAAATGTGAAGGCAAACTCTCACTCACATATGTATCTGGCTTCAACTGCTCCTTACACGTTACCATATATAGAACCAAATCTGTGCTGAGGTATTTGCTGCATAAGGTACAGTCTGTGCATGCGGAAAATGTGTCTGTATAGGCAGCCTAGACTAAACATCAGTCTATTTGACAGCAACATGTAAGATGCCTATTTGAAATTAAAGTACTAACAATTATAGAGTATAATACATAGTTAAGTTTGCCTACAGGAAGTTTCACGCACTCATCTAATAAGACAGTTGCCATGGCCTTGGAGGACAAGTTGATGCTTTAATTTGTTTAGTACGAGATGGTATCAAGGCAGTGATAGGACTGGGATAGTAAGATTTACTATAGTCTATTCTGGATAAATTGCAGATGATGGTCTTTCAGAGTTCTTGGAAAAGTGATGCCGTATCGTTGTCTCTACTGAGTGGACATTTCATCTGCTGAAACAGCAAGTGTAGCAGCAGTATCTGCCATATATCACACCGAGGGGTTGATTGGCTGGGCATTTACTTTTCTAGTAAGCAGTGTTCTATAGTAGATGGAAATGGAGAATCCAAGGGGAGCATCTCAGGCCAAGAAGAGAAAAAAATTCATTTGATGTGACCTGGAGTGTCATGGGTTCAAGACGTTATGTAGTTTATTTGGCCTATTTTGGGCTTTACTCAATCCACAATCAAAAACCAAGGGGGTCACGATGCTATTACATGAAGGATCATGAGCTGTCAGTCTCCAGCCCAAACTCCGCTTTGCCTCCACCATGTATAATGGTGTTAAACATATAAAAACGTGTTTTTAATTTATAAGGGGGGTCACGTTCAGAGGCTTTTATGTGAAGAGGGTCACCAGTACAAAAGTTTGAGAACCACTGCCCTAAACGTAGAATCTCTAAGCTTTCTCAAGCCTAAATGCTAGTAACTTGATTATTTCAGTTAACACTAACTGCACAATAAGGTCTGAATGAGCAGATCTACTACAACAGTGGAAGGTTAGTGCTCCTGACAGAGGGTGAGAACTAATCCATGTATTTCTAATACTACTGTATGCAATACCACAGTTTGAAAGAGCAAGTTACGGAGAAGAGGAAGGCTATGCTGGAACCTTCTCAGAGAAAGCTGCAGTGGTCCCTGTCCCTATATAATACTGCATGCATAGCCACACACCTTTTGGCCAATTTTTAAGGATGTATACTAAAAACAGAAGCGACAAAGAGTCCTGTGGCACCTTAAAGACTAGTTTTTAAGGTGTCACAGGACTCTGTCACTTCTGCAAATCCAGACTAACACGGTTACCTCTCTGATTCTATACTAAAAACCAAAATCAACTCTCACTACTATGAATAAGCAGCAAGATAACTTATGCCCACACCACCTCTCTAATCACTGGAGGCCTCATGGGCTAAAGATTAATATGAAATCTCAGTCCTAATTTACAGTCCATAGCTGCTTTGCTATTTTCTTCTCTGGACTCTTTCAAGGATCTCATGATGCTAAAAGTTAATGCTTATAATATGCTTTCAAGCTTAAAAGCATATTACCGATACCCGTAGTCTCTTCCCATCACTGCTGTGGAGCAATTCTTTACCATTTTATAAATGAAGAAAATGGAGGGAAGAACAGTGAGGTTAAGTGTCTAATCCAAGATTAGTCATCAGTCAAACAAGGATTAAAACCTTGGAGCTCCTGTCCCCCTAGTCCTTTTACATCCAAAGTTCCATGTAGATTCTACCTCCTGCAGCATAAGATATTTGGTATCCTGGCTCTATCGTACAATACTGCATTGCTTTAAAGGGAAACAGAGGTACACTACTGGAGTACTATGTACAAGGTTAAGAGAAAACACACCCAACTCTAGCTTTGTCAACAGTAAATGGTGGTTAACTACACTGGCATTAGCAACATTGGGAGCACTAGTGGTTGGGCTCAAGCCTAATTGCACTTCCATCTACACACAAATCATGCTATCCCAGGGCGCGGATCCAGGGTCCCAGGATCCCAAGAGTTGGGGGTCTGAGCCTAAGTCAAGCTGGGACCCAAGATTCACGTCCTATAACTTTGCAAAGTAGAGACAGCCCCCCTGGACTCATGCTCTCAATCTAACAAAAGTATCCCACAATCCCATGGGTTGACTTTCTTTGTCCTCTGGAGACTCAAGTTTTCTCACACTGCACCTGAACACAAGGCTAGAGTGGCCATGTTTTGAGTGGGCGGTAGGGAATCTGAGAAATGGGTGGTGGGACTAGGGCTCACATAATGTAGTGTAGATGCTAGATCTGCAGGTTGGGACCTAGGGTTCAACAATTCCTAACCTGAGGTTACAAAGGAGTGTAGATGCTCAAGCCCCAGGTTAACAAACCCAGGGGCTGCTAACTCAAATTCTACTCCCCCTGGGCTTTCGCTGCAGTGTAGACATACCCAGTGTTACTCTGCTACGTACAAAACAGTCAGACATGCCTTTCTAGTCTGACCATAACTTGTGAAGCTTGGACTTCTGTCTGTATCTGCTCAACTACAGGTCTAGGAAGATGCTGGGATGACAGCAAGTCTCTAGCAGCTGTAATTCTTGGTGCAGGTTAACTTCATTTTTCAAACAGCTCAGATCAGAGCTGTTCAGACACTGCCCTGTCAATTGTCTGCACACACACAGGAGTTGTGTAACAGTTATGTTAACATCCTTTAATCTGATGAACTAGAACGCAGTGACTTTCAGGGGGCAATGTAACTGAATTCTTCAAAGGACGAGAGAAGAAAACTAGAAGCCCCTTATCAGGGCATCTGACATGAAACTATATGGGGATTGTAAATGGATTAAATTAGCTACTGACAGATCTACTTTGGGATTCAAATCACAGCCAGCTTGTCTCTTTGCTGTCCTGAAGTTAACAACTAACTCTTCTTTTGCCTCTGTTACCGTCTACAACTCATTTCACTCGCAAAGAAATTCCTTCACAATTCAGTCAAACTACCCCTTGCTACTAACAATCTGAATATTATCATGTAGTGTAAAGTTCACATCTATCTTCAAAGGGCTGGGCTGCCAAGGTATCATATAAGTAAAGGTCACATGCCATTTAAAGAGCATGTTCCCTTTATATTCAGCCTTCAACTCTTCCAAAGCTGGGGTGGTATTGGTTTTGTGGATCCGGCAGAGATAAGAAACAAGAACAAGGCTGTAAGAGAATGAAAATAAATCCATGTTTGGAGAGCCAAGATGTGTTAAGTGTGTCTATCTAGCAGTTAGAGAGGAAAACACCCATGTCCTTGATTGTAACAACCTTTCATGAGCCCTGGATGACAAGGTACATCACTTTAAATCGCCATCACTCTGGCTGACAGATGCCACATGACACCTTTAGTGCAGAAGTGGTACTCAAGCATGAAGTAGCAGCTCTCCTACCCCAGGCTACCACCAAGATAACAGCAGCTTCAGTGGCTGAGCAGTTAAGACCCTCTCTCAAACCCATTCTTTATGGAACTGTCAGTATAAGGTGGCTTCTATCCACCCTACAGAAACATTTCAGGCCTGGGAATGCCAGATAAGTGTTCTGTCATTTGTAAGTACTGTGGTGAGCAACCTAACTCTATACATTGTGCACCAGACCTGATCTTGTTTTAGGCCCACAAAGCTTTACACTTGTACTAGAGTGCTACTAGGAGCCATAGATGAAATGACGGTAGGGATGAGAGCAAGACATTTTTTGTTCCAATCCATCCCTTCAGTACTTGGTGCTTATATTTCCCTTTTAATGCTAATTTTACAAACTTCTATTTAAGCCTCAAAAGATTATCTGGGGGGTGGGCAACACCACAGTCAGGGAGAATGGGCTTTTTACTCTTCTGACATTTTAAGACATATAAAGACACAGATGACGTGATGTGGGATAAGAAGGATCATGTAAACAAACAGCAAGCAGCAACCTTGAAACAGTGAGCTCAAGTCTCTCTGAAATACTGAACGCCTCAAAGCCTTCCCATGAGAATCTATTTAGTATCTTGAATACACCATCTGTAGCAGCATGAGAAATTATACATCTCCAGCACTGCTAGCACACAGTAAATCAGCATTATTTGGTGGTCAGTTTCCCCCAGACTGAGAAATAAGAATATGTTACAGAATAACTTTCAAGTACCCTCCTACCCCTAAGAAGCTCTCAGGCCTAAATGACAAATAAAGGATGCACAGAAATGGGCAGCACTTAACAGGCTGAGATTCCATAGTGATCACAATGGGTGAATGATGGGGTTGATCAATGAAATGGGTATACAAAAGAGCTTCCATCTATTTAGCTGTCATTGTACTTCAAAATACCAAAGCTCTCGCTTAAACTAATAGTCCAAACTTTGTGTGTAGCGGAGCCTAAGGCTATGGCTACACTACAAAGATAAGTTGACCTACGTTAGGTCGACTTACAGCTACTGCATTAAATTTCTGTGGTGGTGGATGTCCTCACCACCCTCCTTCTGTGCACACGAGGAGCACTTCCACCAACTGAAAAGGGGCAGTGTTAGGGACTGAGAGCCACGGCTCTCTACTCCACGCTGCTCCCCACTGGGAGTCCAGCTAGCCCCACCCCTGGGCTTCGTGCCTCTACACTCCCAGTTGGGAGCAGCTTTCTGGGGCTTCTCACCTCCAAAGTCCAGGTAGCTTCCATGCTCCATGTGGGGAGCAGGGACTCCTGAGGGCAACAGGGCTCCCAGTGTGGAGCCTGGGTAGCAGCCCAAGCTGAGAGCCTAGGTGGTAGCTCAGCTTGGAAGCAGAGATCAGTGGAGCTGTGAAATTGACAAGAATGACAGCCAACAGCCGACATAATGAACACAGTCTCTACGTACGCTGTTGCCCTACAACACCGATATAAGCCCTATGCCTCTCGCTGAGGTGGCCGTATGTCCTCACAGCAGGGGAGTTACATCAGCGGGAGTGTACGCTTCCGGTTTTGACGACAAAACTATATAGTGTAGACAAGGCCTAAGACAATCACCCCCTCTATTTGCCACAAGGTGTTTTTAAAGTAAATCCTCCCAGTCCAGGATGGGCAGATTGTTAGAGCAGGATGTTGTCTCTAAGTCTAGCAGAAACACCACTCCAGGTACTTTTGCACCCGACAAGGGAAAAAGCAGACACTTTCTAATGAAGTTAGGAGTCTGAGTTTTACTTCTTTCCATTCTATTATAAAAAGTCATCCCTATAAATCCGAAGAACCAGATTTTATTGCAGAAGGCGCTCTGTTACTAAGAGTCTCATTTGGAATGTCCCAACCAGCTGCTATAATGGCTGATTAACTAGCTGTCAGGGGTGTTATCAAACACACGACCTTTAGTTCAATCCAGACATATTTGTTTTTGCCTCCTGCAGTTTCAGTGCTGTTACTGGGGAATAATCACAAATTCTGCCCTTCTAAACAATGTGACACTTCATCATCCAGGCTTCTGGAGGAATCAGAGGCATGTTGTATTGTATACAAACAGATTATTGACAAATGCTGCACTCGAGGAGGGAGCTGGAAGTAAGGACGTAAGAACCCAACCATTAAATTTATGAAAGTGACATCGTAGTTTTAACATTTATTAGCAGAGATTTTTAACTGAAATATCTGAGAAGTCGTGAAGCAGCACATTACTACAGCTCATAAAAAAAGACACAGCTGGCTCTGATAGCACTGCCATCTAAAAAAGCTGGTGCCTGTTGGTAAGAAGCTAATTTGGCTATAAAAATCTACAGCAGCAGATTGAAGACCATTTTTTCTGTAACTCTAGAGAAAGCTGGGGAGATCAGAGCAAAGATTTAATTAAATGCCACATCGATAATGTACCTCACTTTGAGATCTGAGCATCCCGGGAATTCTCTTCCATTCACTCCGTTCTCTTTCAATCTAAAGGGTAATTCCTATTCTACACTTGGTTTCTAAGGTCAGGTCTACACTACAGACTTCTGCCAGCACAGTTACGTCACTCCTGGGTGCAATCCATGATCAATGTAGCTGTATCAGCAAAATTTGCTAGCGTAAAGCTACCCTTCTGCCAGTATAGTTTATTCTGCGTAGGGGTGGAGGGGCTGGAATAAGCTATGTCAACTTACGTGCAGTTTTGCCAGATCACTTCACCAGTGTAATATACCTGTACAGCTAAACAAGCAAAGTGTCCCTATTGTAGACGTGGCCTAAGGCTTTGTCTACATGGGGAACCTGCTTCTGTATTACCTGCAATGTTAATTTAAGACAATGGAGTTATAATGGAATAATTTGCAAGGACACTCATTCTGGCATGTGAGTCTTTTTTGCTTTAATTTATGTCAGACTGCCAGGTAACTCTGTATTGCACAAGTCCTAGTCTAAAGAGACTTCCTGGCTGAGCATTTTGACTCCACACAAGACTGCTGAGAGCAAACTAGTTGCAGACTTTACAGTTAAAGAGATTGGTGCAAAGTAACTAGGAAAGCATAGCTGTCTAGGTCTCTCCTTTCCACTAGGCCCAAGATGATCTGAGAGATCCTAATGTCACAAAAAGCGTTTGGAGGACTCTTAACAGACCACAACATTTCAAGCTCTCTTTTCCAGAAGGTGAAAATAAAACGCTGCTTTTCTGTTAGTTTGGGTCAGCACGGTTCTGTTGCCTGACTTCAATCTCCATAATGCTGCCGCTAATAAATAAAATAGGAAAAAAACAGTGTGTGATGATCTAGATTTGATTTTCTAGTTACTTCAAAAATCTCTCTCTATTTCAGAAACTGAACTGGCAATGATATCTTGGTTGTATAAATCATTCTCCACAATTTTTTTCCTCTAAGTCTGACTGATGCTGTAGTATAGCCAAGCACGTACGCTTTTCCATATAAAACACTATTTTTATTTTTTGCAAGGGTTTAAACCACCATTTTGTTGATTATTTCTAACATTTTGTCTTTTTAGTTGGGTGTGCCTATAAGAGATAAATTGCGCATTTTGCTCTGGAAAGAAGCACCTTAAGACCTAAAAAGGGACCCCAGTATTCCTCTGCCTCTGTTAAAAGTAAAAAGTCTCCACTGAACTTTTAGAGATTTGATGATCTCCTGAAGGCTTCTTACAAAACTGTCTGCAATGTTAACAGAATAATTAGTCACTTTATGGACAAGCTCTGCTAGTTTATAGCACTTACCTACTTCATCTTTCCAAAACATCTCACTAGCCAATTCCCTCACCTTTTAATTAGATAGAAGGGTGACAGGTCAGTTTTCATTGCCAATGTAAAGTTTCTTCATATAGGATATAGCAAATTCTCTCTTCCATGCCTCTCCCTCACAGAATGAGAGCCAGCCATAACTTCTACTCTGCAGTTATTTAAGGCAGTTTTAGGTCGGCTAAGAGGCAGCAAGTCGGAGTATGATAAGGATATCTGACTGCAAATAAAAGCTAAATAAATAAATTAGACAAGATATCAGTTTTTATTTGAAGCTGATATCTTATAAAAAGTAACTGAGGCTGAACTTAGTAGAGGCATTTTAATGCTCTGAAATGGAACCTTCAGGATTCAATTTCAGAGCCACTTCTATTCAAAGCAACAGGAGTCGTTTTAATACAAATATAAAACTGTTAAACATAGAAAGATCTGGAACACTGAACAGCAAAATTCCACTTTGAAAATATTGGTATATGAGTGCTAAGTATTGTTCTATAGTGTTTCCCCCTGTTTAGAACCAGAGTCTAAAGCCAGATCAAGGAACAGCTGGGTGCATGTGCATTGTGTATTCATGGAATTTATACACAATGGTGAAACTAAAGCCTTGAGCTTGTTCTGAAACCTAGGGATATATATTTATGTTTGCATTTTCTGGTTTTATTTGTGACTATACCAGCTTCAGTTTGAAAAGTGCCAAAGGATAGTAAATTAACTTCAAATCAATGCTGTATGTTCTTTGGAGAGGATTATTATTGCATGAGTTAGAAAACCAGTCACCTGCCTGGAGAGTGATTTGTTCCCTTAACTTCCAGTATCTGGAGAGGCTTCCGTTAAGTATGCTGCAGGCATATCATTAACTGTTCAACTCAAGCAACATAATAATAAAAACAGTTGGATATTTTTTCATGGTGAAGAGCTTGTAGAGGTGATAACCCTCTTACTTAAGGCTCCACCATCACCTCAGAGTGTGCTGATAAAACAGAGAATCCTCTCTCCACCTACAGAACATAGTTTTCCCAAAGCACTCCACTTCTTTAGAGGACACAATCAGGTTAGTTTAACTACTGTGGCTTAATCATTAAAGTAGGGGGATGACCAGAACTCCTAGATTATTTTCACAACTCTTCCACTGACTTGTTGGGTGCTACCTAACCTATCTGTGAAATAGATCTTACACTTACTGTCGCTACAAGGTGTATTGTATGACTGACTTACTGATGCAAAGCAATTGCTTATTGCTTTTCTCCCTGGCTGGTGAGAAAATGAAGGGTGTTGGTTAAGACTGGCTGTACAACTCTGGGGACTGTGTAATTTATTAATTTCAGTCATTTACATTCTTGCTGTTTGAGCTGATTGGCAGAATCGATGGTCTGTTCATTTTAGTCTATTTTTTAAATTTTTCCCCAGGGCACCTGGAGTATTGGCAGGATGCTGTCATTACACTGTTTCAATCTAAATTAAAAATAAAACTCAAACTGTGAAGTACTTTGAGATGCTCAGATGGAAGATGCTATGAGTTTGCCAAGTATTACTTTTTCAGCTTTCAGAATTTCCCACTTATTTAGATGGAGAGTATTTTATCCACTTTCTCCTTTATTAAGGATGATCTACCAAACAGTTATCTAAAAGCTTTATCTACTGGATAAGGAAACTGAAAGCAGCCAAGTGGCCTGTATTACAACACAGTTTCTCTCCACTGTGCTCCGTGAACTGAGAGTAGCATTTCAAGGTTTAAGTTAGTTATTTTTTAGGATAGTTTGCTCATTGAAACATCTTGCACACAAAATGTGATGTGTCTGGCCCAAGCTGCTGGAAGTTGCTGAGATGTTCTGCCCACATGAAAAGTTAAGAAACAGCTGCCAAACCCCAAAACAATATACATCCACTTCCACTGTGGGCCCTGGCAGCCAAAGAAAGAGTGAGTCAAACTTTCTCATTATACATAAAATGATCTGCTGAATTTTAGTAACAACTCAACAGTGTGTCAGAATTATTTTAACCTATGGCCAATCCCCAGATGTACATCCCAACTGCCTACCCACAGAAATAACAAGCAGAGCCAAGCCAAGTTCAAAGTCATTTCTCTTTATACTTGAGATCTATAAACTAAATTGTATGTTATTCATATCACACTGTGCAAAAGTAACAGACAGTGGGGTCTCCAGTTCCAAAAACAGAACTGGGGAGGACTAGGGGAAGTGAGGGAGTCTCTAGTTTCCTTTGTGTGTCTGTGTGAGAGAGGCACCCAGATCATTTGGCCAGTTAACTGAGCAGTATTTTCCTCCTTCAATGGGTGCACCAATCCCAGAGAATCACACAAGGGAACACACTAGACTTTTCGGTAGGGATAACTGGGTCGCTATCCGGAGCATCTCTGCTAAATAGAAAAAAAAATTCCATCGGTAAAAATATGCAAGTGTCAGATGTGGAAAAATAGCTTCTGAAACCTGGAGGGAAACACTGCACAACAAGAAGCAGCTTTAGAACAATGATCCGAAATCAGAAAAACCAGGAAGCGGAATTCAGCCAATACTGTAAACAAATCATATGCTACAATCACCAGAATGCAGTTATTCAGTCTTGTGTTCAGTAAAGTCTCACTCACAGCCTAGTCTACTTCAAAGACTTAAAGGCACAAAGCAACTTGAAAGCTAGTCATTTGAGAACTGAGTTACAAGTATATTACACATGCCCTCACAAGTCTCCTGCCAATTTTTGTAACTTTCGAGTCATATTGTCCCTAAAATTTAAATTTTTTCCTTTCCTTTGTTACTCTGAAAAACACTCAAACAAGGGACAGTGAAAAATTGAGGGCACACAAGTGTTGACAAGCACACAAAGCAAACACACTGAAAAAAGAATGACAATCTTGTCTGATTCTAGGAACCTGTGGTGTGTCTTATACTAACAGGGGGTGAAACATTTTCAGGTGGTATAAGTTGAATTGCTGCAGGAGTGGGCCCTAAACTGGTAAGAACAAAATACCATAAACACAAACAAAACACCAGCCCTTATACCTGAAATACCCCAGATTAATTGATAGCTATGTAGTGTATTCCTCAACCATTCTCTAAGCAGATCATTGGAAATAAACCTGCAGTCCAAACTGGTTACTCATGACTCTCATGCATCATTCCTCTATATATGAAGATTTCATTTAGAGCTACCCCGCACAGCTGTAAAAGGAGACAAAAAGCTATTACCCTGAGAACACAAGGATAGGTAACCATGTGGATATCAAAGAGAATATACAATCAGGACATAAAGGCATTTATTAGTCATCCATTGCTATAAGAAAGCTGCCACCTTGCCGAGGCTAGATGATTTATCGCAACCAGATGGTGCATTGTCAATAAGGGGACAGCTATCATTCCAAGACAGAATAACTACCTCCTCCTTTGAACTGGGAACAATGTTTTCAATAAACGGCCAAAGCTGCCTAATGCAGCTTCCTACGTGTCAGGCTCCTACTGTGCAGATATAGGTTCCCCAGTGCTCTCCAGAGTGAAGGAGGCCATTTGTTAAGAGATAGCCAAGGTCTCTTAAATGGAATGGACAATGGATGTGGGGTTTCAGGAACAGAAGTGCTAGGAATCTAGAAATCCTGACATGCCCCAATGGAGATAATTGAGGCAATTAAGAATATGAAAGTAGGGAAAAACCATGGGCCAGATGGCTTCCTTGCTGAATTCTACAGACATTTCCTTGACCATCTGTCTGACAAGATGGTTAAAATGTTTATAAGGGCATCCTTCCTGGTACGTAAGGGAAGCCTTAACATCAATTATTCTTAAGCCACAAAGAGATGCCCCACTATGTTCCAATTATAGGCCAATTTCACTTGATAATAGCGATGTCAAAATATTGGCACATGTTCTGGTGAGGAGACTGGAGAAGGTTTTGGGTTCTATCATGCATGCAAATCAAGACTGGTTTATCAAAAGCCAACAGGGCAACTTATTGATATTTTAGCAGTGAAATGTGATGACCCTTTACCACAAGCCATATTATCTTTAAATGCAGAAAAGGTTTTTGATAGAGTGGGCTGGAGGCACATGTTTTATAATCTACAAAAATCTGGATTTGGACCTGTATTTAAACTCCTGGATCAAACTGTTAGAGCAGGCCTACACAACATGCGGCCCGCATGGGCTCACTGTGCGGCCCATGAGAGGTAAGTAGGGGTGGAGCAAGCCAAGCAGTGGGGTGGGGAGAAGCGGATGGAGGCGGGGCTTTTTGGCCCGCAGCTGGTTTTTTTGCAGTAATATGGCCCTCACTGCTTTCCAAGTTGTGCGGGCCTGTGTTAGAATCTCACTCAAATTCTCACATAACAATCAGCAATGTGATCTCAGATACTTTCAGACTCTTCTGGGACTACTAGGCAAGGTTGACCATTGTCTATTATTTTTTGATTTGGCTCTTGAACTCCTGGCAACAGATATAGGGACTTGTGTAGATACCAGAGGCAAACAACTGGGTTCCCTGGAGTATAAATTGATGTTTATGCAGACAGTGCCCTTTTGTACATCACCAACCAGAATCCAATATTCCAGCCCTCCTACCACTAATTCAAAGAAATCAGAGCAATATCTGGCTATAAAATAAATTGGGAAAAATCTGAAATGTTGGAAATCTCCCAGTTGTCATGTATCAGGGACTTTTCTCAACAGAATTTCCACTGAGAAACTAATACAACTACGTAGTATCTAGATAAAAAAGCACCAAGAAATATTAAACTAGTGAAGATAAATTTAGATCCTGTATTCTCCCAAATAACTAAATGATACAAATAGGTGGCATCCTCTCTCCCTGAGCATGTGGGGAAGGTTAATACAATAAAATGAGTATTCTGCCTAGGATCCCTTTATATTCTCAGCAGTCCACCCCCATAAATCCCTCCATCTTATTTTAGAAAATCTAACAGAGCCTTTCTGTGTGGCACTGGTCAACACCCATGATGATCTCTCAAGTTCCTTATAGCCAAAGGGGACTCTGGACTCCCAGACCTACAAAGTTATGATTATGCTTTTATCACATCAGGGATTTGAAATTGGTTCCAGCACACTAACACCCTTAAATCCATGTAAGTGAAAACGAACTGGTATTAATGAAGCCAATTCCCCCCCTGTCTGCGCAATTCCTGTTTGTTCAATGGAGAAAAATACAGTGCCTACAGTAGTTTCTGTTCAAAGGTCTGGGCTACCTTAGCTAAGTACCCCCAATTTCATCCTCGTCTTCATGCAACAGCACCTACGTGGGATAACCCAAACTTGCAAATTGGGGAAAATCTCCCTAAAATTTTGAAGGGACTGGCTGAGCAAGAGCTTCATATAGATTTCCCAGTTAGTCAAGGATGAGGGCTTTGTCTCTTTTCTAACAGTAAAGCGAGAGCTGGAAGTCCTTACAACTAAAGTATTTGATAATGTACTGTATCAGTATGGTCCAGATGCCCTAGAACTGCTAGAGGCCCAAGAGCTACTGGGAAGCGTGGATATGCTTCTGAAACTCCCCAGGCCCACGTCCAACATATTTGCTTTATTTATGAAGAGGATCTCCATTGGTTTGGATGTCTTTCTGAAAGTGTGGGAAGTGGAGTTATTGCAGCCCTTACAAAAAACAATGGCAGAGTATAATATAAAATGTTAAACATACTTCTCTAGATCTCAGGCTATGCCTGATACACCAAAAGATTCTATTCCAATTGGACACCACAGAGGTTGTACAAATTGGGGCCATGTCCTCTCAGGTTTGTTGGCACTGTAATAAAAAGGAATCCTGATGCATATGCAATGGGACTGTTCAACAGCCAGGCAGCTATGGAAAGAGGTGGACAAAAGAGTGAAACAGTGTTTGACTTCAGCAACTAAATCTCAGCTGAAAATTATATCCTAGGTAATGCAGAAGTGACAGGAGTCCTGTGGTACCTTAAAGACTAGCCAAAGTATTAGAGCATAAGCTTTCGTGGGCTAATACCCACTTCGTCGGATGCAAAAGA
>ML677332.1:61032918-61069303 GCA_007922305.1 Dermatemys mawii
TAGTCTTTAAGGTGCCACAGGACTCTGTCACTTCTGCAATTCCAGACTAACACGGCTACCCCTCTGATCCTAGGTAATGTACCTACTATGCTGAGTTTAAGTCTAGCGCAGAGACTTTGGTTCTTGAGTGCCACAACGAATACACAGCATATGATTTTATAAAAATGGAGGAGTATACTGTCGTAACTGGAACTGTCTTGGGTTCGCAGTGAAAGAAAAAATAGTTTATCAATGCAGAGAGCAAAAATATTAATCCAAAGAAATTTGGACCCCATTTCTTGATACATTTGGATAAAGAATGCTGAGATTGCTCAAATAACGTCAGACTTCCATTCCACCTAACCGCTCTGCTTTTCCCCCTCCCTCCTCCTGCCTCTTCCTTCCCTTTTTTGACCTTTGTGTACGTCTTTTCTTTTTATTGCTATCCCCACCCTAACACTTACCTCTGTGTAATACTATCAAAATGCAAGATGAGATAATTCAAAATCAGACAAGTTGCAACGTTCTACAACCGTAGAATTTTATTCAGTATCTTGTGAATGGTGTAGTACTGGTAACTTATATAAGCTATGTTATGTATCTTTTCATAAAGAAATCAGTAATAAATACAATCAATCACAAAAATAATACAAGGAGAATCTGTTCTTTAAAACGGTCTCTACATTAACCTTTTTTAATGAAAAATTTCACACAGAGAGTGGTTGTAGTGTAGCAAAAGCTCCAGAAAGCTACTGGAATTTAACCATGCTATCTACATCAGTTCAGAGGAGTTCTACATGACGCTGTGGTAACTCATTTTGTCTGGGTCTCAGTTACTCCATCTGGAAAATGGGATAATTATATTTGTTCTTAGTGAGAGTGGGTGTAAGGCTTCTCTAAGTAAGGGTTATGAAGTGCAGGGAATTAAGGCAGCAAGTGGAAGAGGTGCGAACAGAACTGAATGTCTCCTAGCTCTGATTCTTTTCAGTGAAAGGGGCATTAGCTTGACATTCCTCTAACACATTTGGAAATGGATCTTAGCTAGGATGGAATCATTCAGGGAAGCAGAGCTTGCAGTACAGTTAAGGAAATTTTGTAAGCATGCATAGGCAGCCAACTGATACTGTAACTCTGAATGGTGCTAAAATCAGGGCCAACTGTACTGTACATACTACATAGTTTTCAGAGATTCATAGCTTGGTCAAATCAAAAGCAATCATCATTTAACATTCAAAAGTGTTTCTCAGGGAGGGCTATTTCCAGAACAAATTTTAACACTCAGCTCCCATTCATTTCAGAACCAAGACTGTGTACAAGAAAGGTTCCAAAAGTTTGTGAAGTGGAAAATCATACCTCCCACCCCACCACCCAGTCACTTTTTCTCAAGCTTTCAAACAGCTCACCCTTGGGCAAAGATCACCTGGGAATCCAGGCCTGAACATTTCTGAAAGTTATACATAACTGAAAATGGGGTTAGAATAGAAACACTTGTGCAGTCTTAACTACAGGTTGAGTAATGCACTGAATCAACTGCAAGTGCTTGTTAGGGATGGCTTAGCGCAATTCACTATGGAGTGTCTCTCTACCCAGAATAAAGAGGTATAGTTTCTATGCATGGAGTATATATAACTCAGTCATTTGTTGAGATTTCTGAATAAAATCACTGTTTCTGCTCGCTGGCTCCAATTTGCTTGCTCGCAATACCTCCCTGGCCACCCAAGCAGCAAGCCTATGAGAAGACTGTACCCTAATGCAGTGCTCTTCAAAGGGGAGTGTGTGCACCCCCAGGGGTGCGCGAGACCACCCCCGGGGGTGCGCGAGACCCTGCTGCCGCCGCTGATCCCACCAGGGAGACTGCCAAACTTGCAAGCAGTCTATTTTTGTCCCGCCTAAATGCCACTGCAGAAAGCAGAAGCTTTCTATTCGGCGGACATACCCTGGGGGCCGCAAGTAGAGGTGGGACAGGGAAAGGGGCTGTGGAGGAAAAACTTCAAAGACCACTGCCCTAATGAAGGAAGTCAAGAGATAAAGCAGAGGATCTCTCAATTACATTGCCCTCTAGTGCAATACAACTGCATGCACGAAGGGAAAATGCACCCAGTGACAAATAAGTAGCTATTTCCTTCCTGCCCTACCATTACATGGATTACAGTATCCAGATTAGAGACCAGTGGAAGATCTGTCATGAGCATGTCAGGGTGACAAGCTAAAATAAATACTATATTGGATGAAGCCAGCAAAGTCATGAGAGCCTATTCAGGACTGAAACACATCCTTGATATCACTTGCCCTCATGCAAAGAAAGTGATCCCTTGCAGAACCATGACCAGACAATTCCAGGTAAGAACCACCAATTCTACGGTCTCCAAAATGGCACAACTGAGTTAATCTGCTATGGGCATAGAACACTTCAGGTCAGAATCAATGCCTGTTGCATATACAGTGCCATCCTGTTGTTATGAGAAAGCTATTCCTGCTGTATCTGAAATAAGCAATAGACGATCCATTTAAAACAGAAATTCATTTCAATTTACAGCATATGACTGCGCAAATTACGTCTGGATAACTTTACTGTAGATCTCAACAAGGCTCATTCTTGGGCGCTTTCATGCAGAATTTTTAATTTCCCAAATAATCTTCAACTTTGTACAGCCAGTGACAATTAATACCAGGTCAAAAGGCAATAAAAATACCATCTGTACCCTTTTACGATGCTAGTGATGTGGTACTCGAGGTTTGGGTCTCATTAAATGGATCAAGTTAAACCAAGTTAACTAAATGAAGGCACTAACTGTATTCATTTTGCTGTACTTTTTGCATAGAAACTTCACAGTCAGAGGGGTGCACAAAATGGCTCCTTTAAAAACATGCATCATGATGTTGCAAAGTATTTCATGTATAAACCAACAAAACTGATAAATGAAATTAGCCAAAATATCCCTTCAAATCCCCTTTTTGTTTAAATTACAGCTACCAATGACGAGCAATGTGTGACCCTCCCTTACAGCAGATTGGACTATTTGTAATTTAATATGGGAACATCTCAGCTGTCATAACATCATGATGATTGCTAGAAGAATCTGGCATTCGAGACATGCCATGTATTTATCACTAGAGACTGCACGTTGTTGCTTCTCCATTTATGTTGAGTTCAACAGTTGATGCTCTCTGTTCATAAACATAATCCTCCCCACCCCCACACTTGCTCTCAAACTACACGATAGATTCTTGGCACTTCAATACGAGGAGCCTTTTCTTAGATCACCTCCTTGCTCTACCAAAGAGCCAAATTTCCTCTCAATGCCACAGAGAGATGGGCAGCCTACTCTAGCCCAAAGTCTAATTTAGCTGAAAATGTGCAGTTTGATCAAGGGTGCCTATCATATGCTTAAATTCTGTAGAAATTTTTTTTTAAAGCCCTTTTTTGTAGATTGATCCAAGATATATACTGCATGCACTGCTTCAGTTCTTCTGCAGCTTTTTAAACTACACTTTACTACCGAAAGGGTAAGAAAAGACAGCAGCTAACTAGCATGTTCCTGTTCCTGGATTCTCTTACTGTTAATGCACAAAGCGGCATTGACTGCTTGGCAAATCACTATCTCTATGCCTAAGTTTCGTATTCCTGCAATAGGGATACAACACTATCTTTAGAAGCGAGGAAGAGTCCTGTACTGCTTGCATCCGACGAAGTGGGTATTAGCCCATGAAAACTTATGCTCTAATACTTTAGTTAGTCTTTAAGGTGCCACAGGACTCTGTCACTTCTGCAATTCCAGACTAACACAGCTACCTCTCTTATTCTTCACAATATCTTTAGTTTCTTGGGAGACATCCCACAAACCTTTTCTATAGGAAAGGGAGGCACTTTGCAGACTACACATAGGCTTTGAAGTCTACTTGGGGCAGACTGTGAAGTTTACTGGACTAGCTCCTCCAAGTTACTGACAGCTAACTTCCGCTAGGCCTGCCTCCTCAATAGGTTTGCTTTTGCAGCCCAAAAGCTCTGCTGGACTGATTCTTCCATCAAATCCTGGGGAATGCATCTGTCAAGATGCACAGTTCAGACTAAACACTAACCTTGAAGGTTTAATGTTTGCATAATACTTCACACTTTTTTTTTAAGCAAAGAATCTGACAAAAATGTAGCTATTTTAGCTTCTATAATAAAAATACTTTCAGAATGAATGAGTCCTTCACAGAACATTTTCAAGCTTCCAACAGAGAATTACAAACAGATGGATTTAGGAAAGTTGATAGTTGTTATTCCCTTTAAAAAGCCACATCAGAATTCTTGGTCAGACGAAAACAGGCTTCCAACATGGGCCAAAAAGTGCATAATCTAAAATAAATTGGTCACATCCTTGTTCACTCTCATTGATCAACTGCTTTCAAGATACAGACTGCCAAGTGGTAGATCTAATCCTGCATAGATAACCCAAGAATTAAACAAAAGAGAACTGGGAGTACAGAGTTAACTTAATTCTAATAGACTGATGCACTGTAGAAAAAAAGTCCTTGCATCCACAAGTAGTCCCAAAACCTTGCAATCTGTTCCAAGAGGTCAGACATCAGCATTAATATTAAAGAGCATGCTAGGCACACGAGTACACTAGGAAATCCTGTCTGTATCAAAAATTCCTTTTGAAGACCCAGTCCACACCATTTGTACCACAGTACCACCTAGAGTTCTCCGCCTGGTCAGACACCCACTCCTCTAAAGTGACAGTCCCTGCCTCAAAGATCTTACAACAGACAAAACCAGGCCAGTAACTTGTGTTCATAAACTGCTCTTTGAGTGAATGTCCATGGCCAAGCATACACAGCCAGAAAACATGGTAGACTTTGACATCTCCATTTTATTAGAAGCCTGAGGCCTGGTCTAAAACACAGGAAACGACCCATTGTCACCCACATACTGCCATCATTCTCCCTCAACTGGGAATGAAAACAATATCTTGTCTGATGTTAGCTCAGGCTAGTCAAAAATTTCCCATCAGAACAACTGACAGAAAATTGTGTCTTCATTTAAATGAAATTCTTCAGCTGTATCACAACCAAGGACTCCTATGATCTCCCCTCTCCAAGAAGGAAGAGCCTGGTGCATCATGGGAAACAGTCCATCCAACCAGGGAGTCTGGCCTACGGGAGAATGAGGCATTTGAACTACAACTCTCAGAAGACATAGCAGTAGCATTACCAAAGTGAATGCTTTTGGTTTCTCAGCTGAGATTTCAATGATCGAATTTTTGTTGGGGGGAAAAAAAAGTTTTCTGAAGAAAAGACAATTTTTGTCCCACTCTATTGCTAGTGAAGACAGAACCTAAAGTTTTCTGCGCCATTAAATGAAGAGTGATCAAGGTCTACGCTAACAGTTAAACTTTTTTCCACTATTGGTTAAAGGTTCTGCTGTGGACAGCCATTATCAGCAACACACAGTTTCCTGCAATAGATGGGCCCAGAGAGTCTTATACCACTTCTGAAGTAAAATTTATAAGAACAGTTAACGTTTTAGAAAAGTGATTAACCGCTTAGTTACTTCCTGTTCACTGGTACTGGATCTTCTTGTAATATGGCTAGAATACTACAGTACTGAACCCATGCCTATTTCTGTAGTAATTTGTATTGCAAAGTTGAATATAAAAAGTCACTGGCTTGACTGGGGCATTAAACTTAAATCCACTTTTAAAGATTTAATTCTGGAACAGAGAAATTAAGTTTTATGTGCTGCCCATGTTCTTATTGCCTATTACTTTACACTACATGGGCAGGCAGGATTCGTAGGAGGGCACTGGCAATATTTACTTATCAGTGAGTTGCATATTATCGCAAGTGCCAAGCCACAGAGATGGCTCGTTCATCAGCTCATTACACAGGAAGCTGTAAACAACTGGGTTGAAAGCAAACCTCATGCCGTGCTGAGGAGGTGCAGAAGGAGGAAGCATTGGCCAGATTATTCTTTTAACTAGTCCTGGGTGCCTCCTGAATATCTACTGGTAACAGACAAATGAAAGAGTTAAATCCAGGCCTCAAAGCCTAAATATTGCAGGTTGGTGGGGGGGAGGGGAGTGCAAGCAAGACAAAGGGAAAAGGTATCTAAAATCCTGCCAAATCCATACTGAAGCTTTATTTGTTTTGCATTAAAAGATACTTCAGAGACTGAAAGCTAAAAGGATATCTTTAGAAAAAAATTTTAAATGCAGGGTTCTCTCACAAAATGTAGATGGGATAAGCAGGGAGGAAATAGTAGGAAACTGGCTCTCCTTAAGCCTTTGTATACACATAAATAGGCTGGTGTGTCTTTGTGGCTGACTCTTGCTAAAGTCATGGGGAGCAGGAACATCAGGAACACATACAAACATCACATTTCTTTATAAGCCAAAGAATTTGTGGGCTTCAGCAAAACTTGTTATAAAAGAGATGTTTATAATGGACTTGCATGGAGACAGTTCAGTAGCTTTTGAGACATAGGAGCAGTGAGTGTGAACTATATTTTCCATCTGCCTTGTGCAGGCCCAGTTTTCCTACACTGGAGGCCAATGTCAAAGAGAACTACTCACTCTGATTTCAAATTGCAAAACATCAAAGCAGGGCCATGGTGCTTGCTTATATTACAAACAGATGACTGAGGAGATAAAACCTTTTCTTCATTCTTAAATCAGACAGTAATGTGAGTAACTTATTGGTCTCTTGGTTTCACCCGTAGGCATTGCTGACAAACATGGCTGTTGCCACACACGTACAAAAGCTGATAGAATGGCAAGTTGAGGCACGTATGTACTGTAAGATGCGTTAAAATATTTAAGAAATGTTCTCCGACACTACAGAGTAACTATCACCTTCAGACTGAAACTAGCATAAAGATAGTGAGTCAGCCCCTATAAACTTTATGGGAGCTGCAGGTTGTCTGCAGCTTCTACAACAGCATCCTAGAGGGGAAAAAAGGGGTAGGGGGAATGTTTAAAATAAATTTGATACGGATTTTAACCTAAAAGTGATGGAAGGTGCTAGAATGCAGACTGCATGAACACCTTTTTTCTCCCCAAAAGAATGGGTACAGTAGTAGTGTAAGCTTCTGCTATACGCTGTCTTCTGCGGAATAAGAGGGAGGACCCATTGTGGTTAATACTTTGTGTGATGGGGATAACTGCCCACAAGAAAAAAACATGGGCTGAGACTCACCACACAATTTCACGTGTCACTGAATAGCCAGATGCCAGTAACAACTGAAGTAGCAGATTTGGAAAAAGAAAGGCATCAAGCCATTCCCAGTCCCCACAAATGTTAAACATTTTTTAAAAATCCCTATCAGTATGGATCATTAATGATCACATTCAGTATTTGGTCACTAGAATATTTTGGGTACCTTCTGTCCAATTACCAACAATCCTGCAGTTCTAAGAGGCTATGGCCCAGCTCACTAAAATACTGTCCATACTGGATAACAAACTGACCTAGTTCATAGCTAATACCCTCCTGCAGTTCCATATGGGATCTTTGACCATAGACTGCCAGTTGGACCAAAAATTACCCAGTTTGGAGAGAGACCATATGGACAACGATAAAGCCACTAGTCATTATCGCAAGCCAATACTTCAAAACAGGATGTGGGTAGTATTTAACCCGACCTCACTAAAACAACTGTTCCATGCTATGTGGTAATCAGACCTTGATATGTAGCAAGTTCTCACTCTCATTTACAGATTTCATTTAAAGATTGTGTACACATCAGTTCTGTCTACATACACATCATCAAGACTAGGAGAGACTCTGAGTGGGTTGAAAAAACTGTTGGATACAGCAGTTTACCCCCAAGGACTGCAGCAACTTTTCACTGAATATTTTAAGCGATTGTGCAGTGCTACATTAGGACTCCAGCAAAGAGAAACAAAATTGATGCATGGATTAATTTGGCTTTTAAGGATTCAGCTGAGAACGTGCTGTGTGTTACAGGGACCGCGTTTGTGACACAAGACCCTTAGCAGCAGAGTCTGCTGCTATTCACAATCTTTTTATCACATCTCAAAGCAATTTACAGTGAAAGTACTATTTAAGAGCTAGGTATTTGGAGCAGTTTTGTTCAAACATCATGATAAGGACAATAAGATTACTGGCTAGAAGTATGGCAGCATCAACTACGGTAAGATTCTTAACATAATGATCAGAAACTATTGAGAGCAGCTAGTACAGACTGAAGGACAAGAAATAGGGACAAAGAAGCCTTCAGTTTTTTTTAAAGGAGGTGGAAAGTGGCAAATAAGGCTGCAGGGAAGGAATGTCAGTAGAACTCAAGATGCCTTTGCTCCTTGTAGCAGGAGTGAGAGCAGCTGTTGAAGATACTGTAGAACAGAATTATTGTTGGATTATTGTTTTGGAAGAGTGCGAAAAGAAGAGAATTAAAGCCAAAACACGCAATCTGGAAGCTCAGTCTGAAGTATCCAAACCAAGCTGGCCACAGGTTCCTGACTGGGAACAGATTCAGTACATATTGTTTTGTATACAAATGATTTGGATGAAGATGTGAAACAAAAGCACATGAATTCACACAGTTAAGTAATTTTGAGAGGAGACAAATGGCTATTTAATTAAAGATGGTGAATTGCATAAAGGAGAATTTTCCTTCTGGGAAAATATGTTCCCTAAAAAAGATAAACAGAGCTCACTGCTTCTTCCTTTCCCCAAGAGAATGAACCCAATGTTCTGTTTATGCATTGTACTAAAACACAGAATGTTGCTTAAACAGATGACATCTGTTCAAAAGTGGTACCACAGGAAAGGCATCCCAATAGCCTGCTTCAAATGAGAATAAGGGGATACTGGTTGAAACTATAGTAAAGAACAGAATTATCAGATACATACATGAATAGGATATAAAGGGTAAGAGCCAACAGTGCTTTTGGAAAGCGAAACCATGCCTCACCAATATATTAGAATTCTCTGAATGGTGTCAAAAATGTAGACAACCGTGACCCAGTTGATATACTGTCCCTGGACTTTCAGAAAGCTTTCGACAAGGTTCCTCACCAAAGGCTCTTAAGCAAAGTAAGCAGTCATGGAATGACGGGGAAGGTCTTCTCATGGATTAGTAACTGATTAAAAAATAGGAAACAAAGAGAAGGAATAAACTGTCAGTTTTCACAGTGGAGAAAGGTAAATTAGCAGGATCCCTCCAGGATCTGTACTGTTCATCTTTCATAAATGATCTGGAAAAGGGAGTAAATGGTGAGATGGCAAAGTTTGCAGGAGAAATACAATTACTCAAGACAGTTAAGTCCAAAGCAGACTGCAAAGAGTTACAAACTGGGTGACTGGGCAACAAAATGGCAGATGAAATTCAAGGCTGATAAAGGCAAATTAATGCACATTGGAAAACATAATCCCAACAGTACATACAAAATGATGGGGTCTAATCGAGCTGTTAACACTCGAGGAAGATCTTGGAGTCATTGTGGATAGTTCTCTGGAAACATCTGCTCAGTGTGCAGCGGTAATTAAAAAAAGCTTACAGAATGTTAGGAACCACTAGGAAAGGGATAGAAAAGACAAAATTTAATGTTGTATGCCCACACCTTGAATACTGTGCAGTTGTAATCACTCCATCTCAAAAAGACATTAGAACAGGAAAGAGTACAGAGAAGGGCAACAAGAATTAGAGGTATGGAACAGCTTCCATATGAAGAGAGATTAAAAAGACTGGGACTGTTCATCTTGGAAAAGAGATAACTGAGGGGTGATATGATAGAGGTCTATAAAATCATGAATGGTGTGGAGACAGTGAGTAAGGAAGTGCTATTTACCCCCTCATATAACACCAAACCAGGCGTCTGAGGTCTGGGCTACACTGGAGGGCGGGGGGGAGAGCGCATGCATTGACCTAAAATATGCAACTTCAGCTATGTAAATAGAGTATTGAAGTTGGTGTATCTTAGGGCAACCTACCTGGCTGTCCACATGGTGGCAAGTTGACCCCTGCCGCTTCCCCCTCTTGCAGAGGTAGAGTTCTGGAGTCGACAGGGAGAGCGCTCAAGGATCGATTTATCGCGTATACAGTATTAACTACTTGTATTGCATAGTGCCTAATACTATTTGAGTGTAAACAACTGCTGTAGTTGCCACAAGGGTACTGTTTGATGGAGAAAGAGCTCATGTCCATTAGACTATTCATGCCCCACTTCCAATCGTGCCAGCCTTTAACCTACTTGTTAAATTGTCTCGTTTCCTTGTACTTCCCCATATCTCTGTAACCACCTGTTGCCTCTCTTGTACTTTGACAGTAAACTCTTTGGAGCAGGAACTTTCCTTTTGTTCTGTATTTGTACAGCACCTAGCATAACAGGGTCCTCCTGGTCTCCACAACAGATTCCTAGCCTTTACAATAATACAAATAAGATTAAATGAGAAGTTTGAGGCCCTCTAATCTAGTAACTCTTACTCCAATGCTTCAGTTAAGATCTCCTAAGTTTCACACTGCCCCATCCCTAGCCTAAAACCTCTCTTCTCTGCCATCTCATCTGCCAGCAGCCAGTCATTCCTGTTCAAATGCTTCACCTCACAAACCCCATATCAAATCATCAGTATATAAAAAAAAATTGGAGCTAGCAAGACATGTGTTGTGCCACAACAGGAATATTACCTCCCTCCCAAGTTTGAGGATTAGTGCTCTAGAAGCCCTCTGTGGATAGAGAATGCTATACATGTGCTATTTATTGAGAGAGAAAAAAGGATCTAGTAATTTTATTTGATATCTAACTAAACTGATGAAGACAAAAGTCATTTAAACAAAGCCAGTTTAAGATTCAGATTTCCTAGCTGCTGTCCTGCATGACAATTCAGCTTTTGTAGCTATGTAGACCTAAGACAACAAAGAAACAACAGGAGTTGCTATGCTATAGGATCAAGGAGAGTGTACACGCAGGTCTCACTTGAAACCTGAAGAGGTGTATTAGAAAGTTAACAGCTACTGTGCAAACACCATATTGTTTATTAAAAGGCAAGGGAAACATACAGGAGAATGCTAACATGACACCCTAACCCAATAAACACAGCACCAAAGTAGAGATAACAATACAAGTTCTGTCAGCATTTGTAAACAAACATTCCTCACAGGACCAAAACCAGAAAGACTCCTCCACCCAGGTTAAAATGGTTTTCCTGGAGTCTGACCATGCTCCGTGGGTGGGAGATAGGGATGCAGCAGCTAGCTGGATTTAAAAACCCCCCAGCTGGAGGCACAAACACATTGAGCTATGTTTAAAGTTGTCAGTCCCCTGGGGAGAAGCAGGAAACTCTTTATGACCCCCAAAGTATTTGTTTCTCCATCAGTTCCCCAGCCCAGCTTGGGATTCTCAAGGGCCGCAACAAAAAAATGTTTCACTTTGCTCAAATTAGTTTCAACTGGTCCCTGGGTTCCTAATGTGAGAACTTAACACCTCATTAACAAGTCCCTTATTAGGGGAAATTCAAATGAGCTGAGTTTAATGCTATTTGAATGTTTTCAAATTCAGCTTGCACAAGGACTTTTTATTTCCCCTTCAACTGCAGTAGCAGCCACTGCTTCCCTTTGAACTATATTAAGATTGCCCAGGTCTTGACATTGCAGACAAGGTACAAATAGATAACAAACATGGGGCTGGAAGTCACTTGCATTCAGTGCCAAGTATTGCTTCGGGGCTGCTCTTTAGGTTGTACTTTGCATTATTACACCAGCTTGCACACATGTAGGGCTCACCTCTGCTAAGAAAAATTTGCTCTTTTTTAAATTAAAGAGACTGCTATCTTGTAAAAACATAATGGAGACCAGGCACTGGGTAGTTTTATCTTGATTTAGCTAGTATGAGACAACTATCTTCACTGCAAAAAGAGATACATTTTTACAGCAGGATAGGTTACTCAAGATAGCTGTGCCATGTAAAATGCTGACGGAAAAAAGACACTGTGGCTTCTACACTGATGCAGATAGGTGAGGCAGGCGGTATGGGTTGATTTTGACTAGGTACACTGGGATAAAGGCTACTTGTGCTCTGCCTTCATTAGAATTTTAGAGGTCAGACTGCTCAAGTTTGTTTCTGAAGGTACTGTGACAGTGCACCCCATAAGGCATTAGGGAATTATGCTTATGAATGTATGTATGATATAACTGGAATATGTTTTATGCTACATGTGCCATGTAACATATCTCTGTAAAGGTTATGATCTACTGAAACTATTCTCCCATCTGTATGCATTTTGAAATTATGAACATTGGCTCTGTACTTGCTTGATTTCTAAGTAGCCTTAATAAAAGCATTTGTTCAGCTTCTTGAAAAAGGAATGTGCAAATTAAGTGCCTGCTGATTGTGCACTTAGACAATAGAGGCTCCAATCCACATAAGAAGTCTACCTGAGGACTTTCAACGTAGAATGTGAACAATGGCTGCTACTGCTACCTGTAAGTTCGGAGTCATCCATGGACATGTGACTTGCTCATGTGACTCCAAATCTCCATTTTGTAACTGGATTCTACATAGGGAGAGGCAGGGAGGGAGGGATGTCCACTCACAAGAGAAAGTCTATTTAAACCCCTGGGAAAACCCTTCATTTTGTCTTCAGCTGGCTCAAAAGATAGCCTCTCCACCCGCAAGGATACCTGAAAGAACTAGAACAAAGGACGGTAACTACAGGACGGTCTGAGTGATTGCTGGACCCAGACTAGAGGGAGACTAGTCTCTAAAAGGACGCTTACAGAAATATCTCTGAAGATGAGATTTTTCTCTGTATTCAGTTTTATTACTGTATTAAAGACTTGCGTGTTTTATTTTATTTAGTAATTCACTTTGTTCTGTCTGTTACTACTTGGAACCACTTAAATCCTACTTTCTGTATTTAATAAAATCACTTTGTACTTATTAATTAACCTGGAGTATGTATTAGTACCTGGGGAATGAGGGGACAAACAGCTGTGCCTATCTCTTGATCAGTGTTATAGAGCAGGGGTCTTCGAACTTTTTCCCCTGTGGCCCCTTTCCGCAGAGGAAAAAGTCTGGTGGACCCTGGGGATATGTCCGCCGAAATGCCACCAAAGAATGTGGAGGATTCCACTTTCCGTGGCGGCATTTCAACAGTACTAAAAGAGACCACCCGGGAGTTTAGCAGTCTCCTGGGCTGTCTCGGCGGCGGTGCCGGGGGTGCGTGCACCCCAGTTTGACAACCACTGTTATGGAGGGCAAACAATCTATGAGTTTACCCTGTATAAACTTTATAGAGGATAAAATGGATTTATTTGGGGTTTGGAACTCACTGGGAGTTGAGCATCTGAGTGCTAAAGGCAGGAACACTTCTTAACCTGTTTTCAATTGAGCCTACAGATGTTAGGGGATGTGGTTCAGACCTGGGTCTGGGTTCGCAGCAGGCTAGCGGGTCTGGCTCAAACCAGGCAGGGCTTTGGAGTCCCAAGCTGAAAGGAAAGCAGGGGCAGGAGTAGTCTTAGCACATCAGTTGGCAACCCTAAGAGGGGGTTCTGTGATCCTACCTGTCATAGGTATGTCTATATTATCTGCCGGATCGGCGGGCAGTGATCGATCCAGTGGGGATTGATTTATTGCATCTAGCCTAGATGGGGCAGGCAGAGTTGACGGGGGGGGGGGGGGGGGGGAGGAAGCAGCAACAGCTGACTCACCGCAGTGAAGACACCGTGGTGAGTAAGTCTAAGTACAGCGTTTCAACTTACGCGATTTCAGCTTTACGCTATCGACAAAAAAAAAAAATAAAAAAAAACTTTCTTTAGGGCGGGCGATTTTGCATGCCATTGAAGTCAATGAGGTTTCAGCTATATGTGGTTTCGGCTTTACACGGAAACCGCGGAACGGAACCCTCACGTAAGATGTGACATGCCTGTACATCGACTTCAGCTATGTTATTCATCCGTCCCACCCCCTGAGTTTCATTTTCCTGTTCTAATGCAACTAGCTCAAAACTGCTGCATTTGGGCTCAGGAGCAGAGGAAGGATTAAATTAAAATTGTTTACACAGATTTTTATTTATGATTGATCTTAATTCAAGGTCTAATATTGGTTGAACTTTGCAGTTAAAATGGCTCTTGACATGGGACTTGTCCACCACATCAACTTTTGCAACATCATTATTTTGATTGTGAGCTCTTGAAGAGGGAGAGTATTACTACACTTTTATAGAGAGCACAGCACAATGAAAACTATCCTTAAAATGAAACGGCAGGGTGCTACCGAAATACAAACAAGAACTCGGAAAGAAAAATAAGTGGCAGCCTTGAGCAAGCTCACCCCATAATCTAAGCTTCACCCAAAGCATGATTACATTTAGATTGTGTAGATCTTCAGAATATCATCTGCACGCTTTGAACAGCAATGAAATAGTTACCAGTGGTGATGTTAAACCGTGCAATCTAACCATGCCAGTGAACACTGACTGAGATGTAAGGGACCAGTTTCACACTCTTCTGAGGGTTACTATCGTTGTACCAATTTAGTCTTGGCTCATATTCAAGACATTCCTCACAATCACCAGGGAAAAAACTTAGTTTAGTCTTTTCAAAAAAGAACCAAGATTCTGCTCAACGAGAGGGCAGTCAACAGGAAGGTTTAGTTCAAACTTCCTTGATTCAACCATTTCTTGACACTGTCCACTAAGGTGATCACACTTCTCACTCAGCTCCTTCTTATTTCACAGATTTGCTCCCCGCATGCCTCAAGTCAATCCTGCTTACTGACAACCACTCCCTTTACTCCAGTTAGCCCTGTGTAGTCAACATCGCTGGGGTGAACAAGTTGGATTCTACTCTGCCTGAACATCAACATCAGCCAAATTTCAAATGCATGATCTATATTGCTGGCTCTTCTGCAAGAGGCAGAATGGACCCAGCTGGACTCTCAGATCCCAGAATGAATTTGCAGCACTGACAAATATGCCAGCTTTTGACTCTGAAACTGAGCCAACTGGGTATACAAAGGTTATATACTAATTAGATTACCATCACGGACAACAAAAGAGCACCCGTTCAATACTCTGGTAGTCCTTGACAATAACAAACATCCTAAACTGACCCATCAAAGCCCCAGATAAATTCAAAGAACCCAGACACAGCTTAAACAAGAATTAACCAGTCCCACACAATCCCCAGTCCCATCTGAGTATGATCCATATCTAGTTCCATATCATCACAGTCCATCCCTACTCAATCCCCATCTCACTGTGGCTGAGTGGGAGGATCTTTAAGGGTCCATCCTTCTGGATGCCACTACTGCTGCTGGTAGTTAGGCCAGGTCCCCAGAATTAATGTACAGCCCAAACCCGTCTCCTCACCTTTAGTACAGAACTCACCATGTTATTTTCAAGCCTGACTTAGTCTTTGAAAGGAAAGTATTTACTTTTTCCAAGCACAGAGCACAGGAAAGAGCAACAGCCATCAAATCTAGACAGGGCATCACCAAGTCAGGCAGATGCATCAGAGTTAGGAACTTTGCCCACTGGGAGGAAACCAAATCCTGAAGTGACCATCTCGTCAAGATGTGATAAATCGATCCCCAAATTGATGCCTGTATTCCACCTCGGCAGGAGGAGTAAGTGGAGTCGACGGGGGAGCCACCACCGTCAACTCGCTGCCGTGAGGACGGCCAGGTAAGTCGAACTAAGATACTTCGACTTCAGCTATGCTAAAAGCTCCCCCCAATGTAGCCCAGCCCTAAGTAAAAGAAAAACATCAGCAGTTAAAGAGCAACAGTCAGAGCTTTTGCAAAGATTTTAAAAAAGTAACCATTAACAGTTCAGGGTTTTTTTTGGAGGGGCAGGGTGTGTGTCTGGGATTCCCATTTCCAGTAATATTTTGTATTTATATATGACAAGTATTTGGGCAGATTTGCTTCATGGCCATTTAATACACATTCTCAGTTTGTAAACTAGCTTTCTTGTTAATGGAAATTCTCGCTGGTTTTCCCTATACTTTGATTCTATCACCATTCAGTTGAGATCTGTTTGTAAAGCTCTTCACTGCAGAATCACAAGATCCGGGAATTGCCCCCTCAGTCATCCAGCTTAGCATGAATATTACAAGACCCTTCACTACACCATTGCCATGAATATCTTTTGTATCCTGTATCTGTAAATTTAAAAGGACAGAACCTCAATTTCCTCCTGCAAAGCCTTTTCTATTTCCTAAATATCCTTGAGACAATGTTTTCCCTTAATATCCACCTTAAAATCCTCCTTCCATTGCTTCATTTCAGTACTCTTTGCTTTGCTAGGTCCTTTAGTTGTGAATGACTGCCTAGATGGTAACTATAGTTTCAGCTGACTTGAATTTAACAAGGCTCAGTGAATTATTTCATATATTGGAGACTCATTATCTGGGAAAACAAAGACTCACGCATTGTTCAGCCCCAAAGATTCTAAAATTCACAATTTGTACCAGACTTCATTTATAGGAACTATTTCACTCTACGCAGAAAGGCAGCCTCTTCCAAGTTATGAATTCAACAAACATTCTATACTAATGACACTGAATGTTACTACTCCTCTGTTCTAGAATACCAACATTCAGTGGAGACATCAAGAGCAATGGAAGAAGGTAGCATACACAGTTATCCTACAGGAATCTAGCCAGGATTAGCCTCCTTACTATTGCAAAAATGCCACTGGATGCTTAATGGCCAAAGGCCTGTTTTATGTCTAATCTGAAGGATGCTTCTGGCAGTACAATGCCCTCTAGCACAGGCACTGGAATACCTACGGACTCAGGGTGAAAAGCGTCCTAGTATCACACTACAGCACTAGGGTCAGTAATGAAGGAAAAGCACTCCTTAGGAGTGATCCACATCACTTTCTACAGTACCTAGGATTTCCTTGAAGCTTTCACATTCAAATAGCGAGCATTCACAAAACTGCTGAGCACCAAAGTCAGACACTATCAGAGTCCACAAAAAAGCTAACCGCTTGGACTACTTTACTGATTAAAATGAGCAAACTGAGAATCCTTAATCTACATGTCAAATTTTTTTTTGGTGGGATAAGGCAGCATGCTCCAGCTGGACAACTTTTACTATACAAAACTATCACAAAACCCATTCTCCAATCACTTTCAAAATCTCCCCTACTGGATTTCACAACTACTTGTTCCACCCTACCACCATTCACTCCTGTAAGGCTGGCCTCCTTCCTGCTCTCTGAAGTTAGCAATTCTTTCATTTGTACAGCAACAACTTGTCAGCCTTGAAAAGTTTGCCACCCTAAGCACATCGTCTACTCTCTCATTTCTACCATGAGTATGAAGTATGACAAAAGTTTGAGGTTTATACTCAAATATTATTGTCCTGGACAAGCAGAATTTTAACTCCCTTCTCTTGAAGCCACACAACTGCTTACTCTAGTCTATGTCCTACCCTACAGCTTGCCTTTTCTAGCCTCAGATCAACTCTCTCTAGAAAGCATTTTGTCATCTTACATAACCAGGATGCTCCTTAAAAATATGGGGAAGTTCATGTGTTATAGAAATTAGAGTTCAAATGCAAAAAAGTGTTTAATTTCCTTTATCTGAAGTCTTCAAAACCATGCAGGACACCGCTAGACAGATGTCCCTGTTTCTTTTGGGGAGGAAGAAAAATGTGAGGATGTTGAATTATTAAATTTAACATGCTCACATCTGTAGCACTCATTTGTGCTTCCTCCAATGGGAACTTTAAATCTAGAAACCATCTTATTCCCCCTCCACTTTTTTATAATCACACAACCGAATGCAACGAGAGGATGGATGGCCACACAAGCTGCAGTTAGAGGCTCTGTTCCTAGAAGATGGCATGTCCCACACATTTCAGGTGTTCCCTTCCTAGCTTCTGCTACTTTTGTGGAAACATTCAAAGGCTCCAGAAAGGAAACTCATGTGATCCATTTCAAGGCTACGATACTGTCGCTTTAATATAATTATAAGTAAAGTAAATAGGATGGAGAACTCTCAGGTTTGCAGGATAGGGGCCCAAGACTGCATTATTACAGAGAAGGACTTTGAGTAGCACCTACTAAGAACAGCAATACAATTGGCAGCAGCTGCCCAAGGACAGAAACATGGCTCAGCCATCACTTAGACGAGCGGTTCTCAACCTTTTTCTCTCGGAGACCTCAACATGCTATAAAAACTCCAGGATCCAGGTGGGGAGAGGGGCAGACCCTTGGGGTGGGGGCCTTGGGCACAGGTGTAGCTTGACTTCTGCTTTGGGGGTGACGGGTTGGAAGGTGCCAGCAGAGCTCAAACCACCTCTATATGGTGGGGTCCAGGGAGAGTGTGTCACCTCCACTCCTGACTCACCTCAGCAGGCCACCCAGCCTGTTAGGGGAGAGGAAGTGGGAAGCACAGCCAAAAATTATAACTCAAAGCTGGAGGGCTTAGTGCAAAAAGGTTGAACACAGCTTAGAGTGCAGGGACAGGAGTGGCTAGGACTGTGTGTGGGCACAAGTGTAGCTCAGGGTGCAGGGAGGGAGGTGTTAGGGACTGTGTGCTGGGAGGGCTCCCCTGAGGTCCCTGTTTCCAGAGGGGTCTGCCAGCCATGGAGCCAGGTCTCACCAACCAGGTGGCTCTTACCGGCTATCTCTGCTGGTGTAAAGGTGATTGGGAACTGAGGAGCAGCATCAATCCAGAGAGGAGGGAACGCTGTGGCTGCCTGCTCCATGGCAGCAGCTACCTTGCTCTGGATTCCTGCCTCCAACCTGGCCAGGGGGCAGGGAGAGGAGATTGGGGGGCAGGAGGGGAGGGAGAGGTATGGAGCTGCCCCCAGGACTGCTGTGCTCTTGTGCTGCAGTTTGGCGGGGGCGTGGAGTGGGGAAAAGAAATGCCCTTCATGTCCCCAACTCTGCCGATGGGCTCAGGGCTTCTGCCCCACATAGTGCACCAGGGCTCTGGGATTCAGTCCCACAGCTTCTGGCTTCAACTCATGGGGAGTGCTAGGGCTTAGGCTCTGGGTTTCAAGACATAGGGCCACATGGTCCCCTTGAAAAGGGACGCAGACCCCCACTTGAGAACCACTGACTTAGACAGTTGGAATGGTCATCTTTTCTAGCCTACTCCTCCAGGATACAGTCACTTCCACTGACCTATGATGTTTTTAAAGCCATGTGGGCTGGTTTGTTCAGCACCATGTGGGCACCTATTATGAATGTCAGCAGGTAATAGCCAGCACTGATAGATTAGTTTAAACAGACAATGAGAAAAAGTAAAGCTGCTATTTCAATCTAGGTTGCATATTCATGTGCTGTCTCTTAACTAAATCTATTCAGCCTGCATTCGCCTTCTGTCTGAGCTCTGCAAATAGCCATGCTGGTTTCCATGTGTATTTTATCTATGCTGCCTGCTTACTAACATTCTACTAGCTAGTGACAGCCTGCTGGAAAGACCTCAAAGGGAACATTTACTCCAACTGCACAACTGACGTTAGATTGTAGTAGCAGCAGCAATATATTGTGTTGCAAGTATGGAGACCTCCCGCCCCCAGCTACCCCTGTCCCTGGCTGATGCCTCATGAAATTGAGAATTATTTTTGTGAAGAAAATTATGCTTCTCTCTTAGTTATCTCCTCCATTCTATCCAGCATAAAAATTACAGAGTTGATAATGCTCAGAGCCTAGAGCCAAGAACAAGGAAATCCAACTATCAGTTCCTTCCATCGTTTTGGCAAGGCCATTGCCTGTCTCAGTTTTGCCCACCTGTAAATAGATCTTAATCAGTTGCCTATAGAATGGTCAGATAATGTTCATATAGCACAATGTATTACTCTTAGTTTCAGAGATGTTTAAATAGCAACCCAGTACAGCCCTTAAACTATCTACCCGTTTCCCTTGATTAGTGCCATTATCCCTGTATCTTACATAATTCTATTCCCAAATGCTGAACATTATTGTCCTGTCCATAGTCCTTGTGTTCCAGTGATGGTCAAAAACAGGACAAGAGTTCCTTAAGTTTACTCTGAGCAGCAGCTCAGTCTGCACAAAGGAGTTTTAACCAGCTTTCTCCATGGAACAAGACTGCAAAGCAGCAGTGACTTTAAAACAATATATAAAGAAATGTTGACTTACGATCTCAAACTATAGAGGGATTGGCAATTGGTGCTGCATTGAAAATCAATTGAAACAGGACCATTTCAAGTCCTGTAGTAATCATCCCAGCAAGGATCCCTGATGAGGTCAAATGGAAAAAACTTAATAACTTGATGATATTCTTCCAGGAGAGATGAGCCTCCAGTGATCCACTTACTTGTGTGTGGCTGAAAAGAGAACTTCAGCTTTCCAAGCTGTCAAATCCAGCACTTTTGAAGAGCACTAAAATGCACATGAAAGGCTGCCACAACATAACGTTTCTTTCATACCATATACCAGCTCTCAAAGGCTTAAAACATCTCTCTGGCCATACAGAAAAGTTACTAAAAACACCAGTGCTCCAAAAAGCCACCTTCAAAAACTGGTAACGTGTGCTCATCTTAACCATTTATGTGGAACTAATTAGTCACACATTCTTCAGTCCTCACTTGCTTAAACACAGCAGGCATTGGAAGTGACCCAACAGAAGCAGTGCCTGAGGAGATCAGTTTGAAATGTTGTCAAATGATCAGCCAAAGTAGCAGTGACAGTGTCACTGTTAGGAAAGGATGTAAGACTCATCTCTTTGCCATAGCTGTATCCATCAATAACTGGCCGTGTGGTAAATGCCCATTCTTGGAGAGCTAGAGAGGAGGATTCTAGTGCAGGACATCAGTACTCAGAGCCTGGACTCCTGCACGAGCCCAAACCGTCTACCCTGATATTTTTAGCCCTGCAGCTCAAGTCCTGGGAACATGAGTCAACTGACCCAGGCTTTTAAACTTGGCACTGCAGGCTTTTCTTTTCAGTGTTCCCTTAAAAGCACTCAGATGTGACCGCAGATAGCATTGCCTGCCTTCTTGCCCTGGTGATTAGCTACTTTTGCTCCTAGAGCTACCGTCACAGCAAAAATCAGCAGCATCAATTTTACTTTAATATAATATAAACAAGCTAGATTATTCCTGATTTAAGACAAGGAGAAAACTTACCTTGAGTTGTGTCCAACATATTCTTTTATCACTGGAGTTCTGTCAAGTCAATTAGTCTAATGGCCTTAATGTTACTGTGTTGTTTGCAGTGTCATTGTGGCCTAGGTGGTGCCGGGGTTTGAAAAAGACAAGGTGGGTGCAGTAATATCTTTTATTGGACTAACTTCTGTTGGTGAAGAACAAGCTTTCAATCTCACCTTGTCTCTTTCACCAACAGAAGTTGGTCCATTAAAGATATTATCTCACCCACCTTTTCTCTAACTGTTACAATTCTTCAGTGCATACTACCACCTTGTGGCCAAAAGCTCAAAACACTATGAATCAAATATATTTGTATTAGTTTTAAAATTCAGAAAAAGGTGTTTGGATGGCTAAGGATATGTATTTGAGTAAAATACAGTAGCACCCATCAACGTTTTAAAAAGGCTTATGCACAATGAATATTCTACATTATAAAAAAACATGCTAGATCAAGTCTCAAGCTTGTTTTGAAACAAGGTCTGAATTTGGGATGATACAAATTCTAAATAGTATAGTTTAGCTGCTAAACATTTCCAGTTACTCTGATAAACTCAACTACTACAACTTCATCTGAATGATCCGTAATCACAAAGAGACGTACGTAGGAGCAGATCACTCAGAGTAGGGAAATATGATGTGCTTAAGTTGCATTTTTTAAGAGAGACAGAGACACAGAGGTAAATCAACACAGAAGAGAAAATTCAGTACTGTACAAAACGTCAGTTTGCCTTTTAGGAAAAATTAACCTGTCCAACCTTTTGCTGGAATTACCTTGCTAGGTTACTAGCAGAGCAGCATTAGAAAATAGGGATGCTATAACTAATCAGTGAATAACTTATTGCTTCAGGAATTAGGTTTAAAAAAAATGCATGCTAACATATCTGGCAGCAAGCACAGCTACCAGTGTCACAGTTATAAAAAGATTCAATTTCCAGCAGTCACAGATCCCCATTCCAGGACTGGAAGCATTTACCAAATAGAGAGAGAGAAAAAAAAAAAAATCACTTACCAAAAGTTGTGCCATCTTCACCCATAATGCACTTCATGGAGGTGAGGATTTGCTCAACAACAGGCGGTGACGGTGACGTGGCATATATTGCACTATGAGAATGCGTACGGAGGTAGTCAATCAGCTCCTGACAAGAACACACAGAGGAGGCCTTCAAATATCACCCTGAGTTAGAGCTTAAAGCTATAGGCTCCAGTGGCACCATGACCACTCTACAAATTGGTGGCTCCACACATTTCACACACGTACTCCACAAGTCTCCTAGAAAAAGCTGGGAAGCTCGTAAAAAGCTGCTTACGGCATTTGTAACTAACACCTACTACACCTAGACTGCTAACAACAGGGGTGAAACATCCCTGTGCACTAGACTTTGTATTCCAAGGCAGGATGATGGTCGAACAAAAAAACAAACAAACAAACAAAAAAAAGTGCTAACTCAAATGTAGACTCATTCTGCTGATGACCACAGCACTGGGTTTCGGAACAAGGTGTCTGGAATTACTCAAGGTGTGCACAGATTGTGTTTCAAGAGCAATCATTCTGTCATGGGAAGATGCAAATCAATCCTCTCTTTCCTGTGTGGTGGTGAGTAGGCTCTGCAGATGGCAATGTATCATGTTTGATACAAATCATTGCTAAGCTTTGACACTGAACAAGTCACAAGTGACCTCTGCTAAGTGCACTATCGATAAAGATAGCAGGTGTACCTTAAGAATTAGCAAGAACGTCAGAGAGCTGCTCCCTTTCTATTACTCACTCCTCCCTTCTGCACTCGAATATAGCTTTTGCTATAGGATGGAAGCAAGCCATGTGGAAAACAAGGGGCACCACTTCCTGGAATGGTTACACATCACTCATTGTATAATAAAGTATTTCACAATCCCTAGAAATGAGAAGCACTATAGTAACACAGTACTGTACGTGGTGGGACAAATTCTGGCCTCTTCTATGAAAAAAGGAATGGGACTGCACAACAGTAAGCAGGGGCAGAAATTACTCTCAGCATATATTACTCAAGTTCTGTTAGTACGATGCTTTTTGTCCCTTCTAGTACCAGAGGGCTTAAGGGCAGCGGTTCTCGACCGAGGTTCATGGAGACCTGGGAGTCCACAGACTAAGTCCAAGGGGTCTGTGAAAGGTTATCATTACTCTAGAACAGTGGTTTTCAACCTGTGCTTAGAGCCCTGCAAATCTGTGGATATCCACTTATAGCCATGGACCAATGTTTGTGGATCAGATGCGGGGAAAAATTTTGTATCCACGCAGGGCTCCACCTATGGTCCATGGATCCTTGGGAGCGTGCACACAATGTTTAAGATTTCCAGCAGGGTCTGCACCTCCATTTACTTCTTTAGGGGTCCACAAATGAAAAAAGGTTGAGAACCACTGCTCTAGAGAATCTCCAAACAGCCCCCGGGGAGGACTATCGGGCATACAGCAAAGAGACAAAGGACTATGGAAAGAAAAAAAGATGCCTGAGAGCAAATGAAATAGCACACAGCATAAAGCTTAATTAGGAGCTAGGAAACCCTTGCCTTCAGAGTTCTCACTGCTAGCTTCATTAACAGGTAGCAATTTAAAAAATTCCTACCTTAAAACACTGAGTAGCTATTAGCAGAAGAATTGCACAACCTGTCCTCCCCCAGTCTCTGCGTCTTTAGCTCACCACGTCTTCTAGGGAATTGGGAGTTTTTCCTGGATTCAACTCATCCATATTGGATAGAATTCCACATAATGAACTGCACATCAATGTTTAGTTCCCAGTGTACCAGGTGAACTCAAGAAACAAGCTAACTCTGAAATTAGCAAGGCCTCTAGGGATGTATCCTGGTACAGAATCTGATAGGGCCCTAACTATCTGGTACCCAACTAGTAGTTTCCACTTCTTGATCTTCAGAAGCCCAAATGAATAGCTTGCTTCCTACCAAAAGTGACAGAGTCCTGTGGCACCTTAAAGACTAACTAAAGTATTAGCGCATAAGCATGCATGCATCCGACGAAGTGGGTATTAGCCCACAAAAGCTTATGCTCTAACATGTTAGTTAGTCTTTAAGGTGCCACAGGACTCTCTGTTACTTCTGCAATTCCAGACTAACACAGCTACCCCTCTGATTGTTGCTTCCTACCATATCTTTCCACCACCTCTTTACCTTCTTGCCTCCAATGTATCCTCCAGCAGCTCCAAAGCTCTTGGTGAACGTTCCCATCATAATATCCACATCTTCAGGGTTAAGTCCAAAATACTCCACCACACCCCGGCCAGTGAGACCCAGGGCACCTATACTGTGAGCCTCATCCAGATACAGGTACGACTTGTACTTCTTCTTCAGGGCAATTACTTCAGGCAAGCGGACTATGGAACCCTCCATGCTGTCGAAGACAAACACAGATCAAATCATATTAGATTCAGCTTTAAGGGGTTTTTATAGTTGGGGTTCTGTTTGGAGATTCTAAACTAGCTTTCTACCCTCCTTTTCTTTGCTTTCTTTTAGCAGTTATGTAATTATCACAGAAGCATTATCTACAGAGCATAACGCCTCAATAGAAAGATTTCTTTTACAAGCGTTTACGTTTAAAAACAAGATTTGTTGCATTTGGCTTCCAAACTTCCTTATTGTGAAAGTCAGCATCACAAGTTAAACAGATTAAGTAGCAGCAAGGTTGACAGAGCAACCCAACGCATTCTGTAATGCGTTACCATCTACAACAGATACTGCTTCTGTACCTCACAAACCTCAGTGTCTTATGCTGTCACCAATTAACTTGACATTGTTCATCTCCTAACAATCTTCTAATAGCAGCTCAAGACCACCTGATCCTTAAGTCATGAGCCGGCTGTACGGACAACTGAGCTCTAATTTATACTTCCCACACATCCTCAGTGAAGTCATGAGATCTGCAAATATTGCCATCTATTCCCATTAGCATGATCAATAACAGACCACTAGAGAAGGGAATTGGACTAGAGAGTATAAACATTGTCTGAAACCTCAGCTCCAGAGTTTAGCATATTTGATGTAAATAATTTGTTTAGATTAGTTAGCATGTGTGTTGTATTTAGGAGATGGGAAGTTTTCCATCAGTACCAGCTGTTATTACAGTAGGCCATTTGTGAGGAGCTTAAAGATCAAACTAGATTTAAAACAAATGCTCTCTCATCAAGAGCGACAGCTAAGAGGCATGCTCATCTTAACCACTCTGCTGCTTGCTCCAGCAAAAGAACCCAAACCCTGACAGCTGGATCTTGTGAAGAGTGTAGGCAAGGTAGAAAATAACTTGTACCTGTAAATTCCCTCCACCAGGATGAGGATTTTTTTCCATGGCCTGCGGGTGCGAGGTTGTCCATGCACAATGGCATCCTTGAGCAGTTTCTCCAGGCTCTGCATGTCTGCACAGAAAAAAAAAGTAGCGAGATTCCACCAAGCAGCCTTTATTACTATTTCCCCATTAGGATGACATAATTAAATGCAGGAGCACTCAAATGAGGCCACAGCTACATGTCACAGCCGCCCTCTGATATGAAGTGGCCCACAGAGATGAATACCTGTGGAATCTATATTCTGTCATGATCCAAGTTTAGCCCCATTGCATTTTGAGGACCTGCACTCTTCTGCAAGCCACATCTCATGTTAAAGGTGACTGTGTGGTATAGCACTGCCATGTGATTTCCACTCTGGGCCAGGATTTGGTCATCCCTGGTTAAGTGTACAACAGTATAGAGATTAAGACATCAGAAAGAGACAGACTTGGAAATAAAAGGGAAAAGGGAAGTGGGTTGGTAAATGGCAGGTGGAAATGAGTGAAGGCATCTGATGTTTGGGAAAAACAAGACAGGCTTAGTGGCTGGAACCAGGGAGGAGAGATTGAGTTCAAGGATGATGGGCCTGTGACAGACAGTACGCGACTGGGCAAAGAAGGGTAGATGACGAAGCAAGTTCTCCCCAATGTCACTTCTGTCTTTAAATAAACTGAATGAGATGGTGGGTGGAAAAAAGACACAAGAGTTAATAAAGACGACGACCTGATGGGGTTGGTGGTGTGGAAAGAGAAAACTAATACACAAGGAACAAAGAGCATAACACACACAGGACAGTAAGTGGAGGAATTTGGAGTAGTTATAGGCCTTTGCCCTCTACAAACGCTGCACTAGGGGGAGCAGAGACAAGGGGAATGCACAGGAGGGGGCAGAATTCATATCACACCATAACAGTAAAGTGAAGGGCTGCGAGCAGCAGCATACTCCGAGACATCAGTAGCCTGAACTGAGTGACAGTGCAGATGAAAGGGAGGAGCGAGGAAGAGACTGAAGCTCAATGACAAGACCAGGGTGTCTGAGTGATGAGACGGACACACCACATAGCACTTGGAGATTCAGTTGATGGAATGGCTAATGTGAATAAATCATGCAGGAGTCAGTCCAAAGAGCTCAAAGGAAAGAAAGCAAGAAGATTAGAGGTAGGGTGGTCAACATGGAAGTTGAAGTGACATTGGATGAAGACAGGGAGGCAGAGGAGAGAGTCAGGCATGGAGAACAAATTATGGGGAGGCTGGCGGGGAGCACAGACAATCACAAAAAAGAGGAAAAAGTGTGTGATTTTGAAAAGTGGCGACGGGAGGAGCTGAAAGAACCTTTTCTCTCTGGTTTCAGAGTCCAGCTACAGGAGACCGTGCCAAAGCATGGTTGCCAGGCATGGGCAGAGGTACTTCATTTTAATGTTTTTGTTCATAGGATGAACAATTATTACAGAACCATGTTAGGGAATCTTATTGCAGCCTAGATCCTGACCTAGGAAACTAAGCAATGACCTAAGAAACCATATGACAACCTAAATCATCTATCTAGGTTCTTACATGACTTTCACCACTTTAGTAGCTGACATGGATTGTAATAAGATTCTGTAAGTGTGCTGACCCATTCATGATACAAACTGAAAGGTATGAACACCAGCAGTTCCACTGCATATTCCAGACAGCCGTGCACTGGCTTTACATTAGGGATGTAAATATAGCTTAAAAAGTTAACTGTTTATTAAAATTATACTGTTTAACTGATTAAAGGGATGGGTCTGGGGGCCCCACTCCAGCCAGACCCAGGGCTGAGGGATAACAGTAAGACTAATGCTTACTGTTAACTGTTTAATATTTTACATCCCTACTTTATATATGAACAGCTATAAGGGGACCCAGAAATGCACCCCCACAAAGTGCTACTGATTAAGGCAGAGGAGTACTGGAAGAGCTGGGAAGGGAGAGAAAAGACAGCCTACATGACACCTGCCTCCAATGTCTAGATTTAAATCAGATACCCACATTTGCCCACCCAGTTTAAGAAATCTCTTCCATAAGCGTCCTCTCTCACCAACCTTAAAGAAGTCTGTATTTAATAGCCAGTTTGCAGAGAATAGAGCTTCCAATCCAGGGTTTTCAACACTATTAATGCCAAGGTGCTAGTAGCCTATAAGAGCCTCCAATTCAGGGGTGGACAAACTTTTTAGCCTGAGGGCCACATGGGGGCTCAAAATTGTGCGCAGGGCCAGATAGGGAAGGCCATGCCTCCTCAAACAGCCTGGCCCTGGCCCCATCCGACTCCCACCCACTTCCCGCCCCCTGACCGCCCCCTCATCCAACCCCCCGCTGCAATTTGCCCACCCCTGCTCCAATTACTGGAAATAGTTTTCCCAATTGGAAATTCAGATTTCCAGCAACAAGAAGCAGGGTTCTCAGAAAGGAGTGTTTGACCTGTCTGAGCTATGAGAGGAAGGTCCCCCGCCAAACAGGTACTCACTGTTGTGCTTGAAGATTCGAATAGTTGCTCCTGACAGTCTTGCTCCAAGCACTAGCGATGCATGATTCAGCTCATCACTCAGTATGAGACAGCCCTGCACAAGAGGAAAAAATGAGTCAAAAAGGCTGAACAGACTAAGGTTAACAGCAGACCAGTATGATAAGATCACTCTTATTTGCCTTTAGTCAGAATACTCTTCAAACTGCTGTGCTTATATTAAATAAGCCTGTGCTGTCTAACTATCACTAGGATGTGCACACATGTCCATTACCAGTATCTTGCCATGAAATCAAGATCAGTGATTCACCATTTGAATCCTGTGGGGAAGAGGTGAAAGCCATACCTTACTAGGAAGTGCTGTGTGCTATCCAGGGCATCCACATACAGCTAGTCACCGTGTCAGTTTGTGAAAACTGAGTATGTCTGAAAACAATTTAATCCATTCTCTCAGGGAGAAGATAAGATCCTCTAATGTCATTGAACTAACACCCACTAGTGCTGTGATCAGCTTTATAGTAAAAGAAGGCATGGGTACTGCAATTAAGCAATTACAATGAGGTTTGTTAAAATCAGTGCTCACACAAAACGGAGAACAGGAAATGTAGCACAGAACAGGAAGTTTTCAATGCAGCCTGACTCACCCACAGGAGGTCTACATATTTCTGACTGCACAACCCTTATGAATTTCACATCATCCCTCGCCTATCTTTGGCTCTGTCTGCACTAGGAACTTGATCGGCTGCTGCTAACGATGGTCAGCAATGCGCCCATCCCCTCCAGAATCTGGTGCTAAACACTGTAGAAAAGACAACTGTTCTCAATCATGTTTTGCCAGTGTTGAAAAACTGACTATGTCCTATTTGAATTACAGCTATGCAGTTTTCAGCATTGGTTCAGGTGTCCTGCTGCTGACAGTCCATGGGGAGCAACAGATCAATTACCTCATGCTGATGGAGCCTATGAGTCCCTCTTGCTGGCTATGCTGACTAGACACTATTGGAGTAAGATTAGGTCCTATTATTGTGCTCTCAATCCCCTCACCAAATGACAACAGTAGAATGGAGACTAAGTAGTAACTGAAGATGGCACTAAAGCTTTTGAAGAACAGAGAAAAAAATGCTCAAGCAGTTCATTTGTGACCAGCACAGCTGTGATAACTTCTATTTTAGGCTTATGAAGTGTAATGTAAATGCCTAATTACAGTGTAAATAATGAAAGAGTGCTAGTCTTCCTGATTAGCTAACAGATTACTTCTGGACAGCTGACATTGCAATTGCTAGTCATTACTCTTACACCCAAGGAGGTGCTAGGTGACTCTCAGAAATTATAGCCTGGTTCATGTGTGATAATCTTGAGCCTACAATTTAACCAGGATAGGTGAGAAGGAGCTCAAACAAGTGGGGGAGGAGAAGTTTCACCAAAAAGGGGAGACTATATGCATTAGTGAGGACTCTTCCTACTAAGCTTAAATGTAAAGTTATCCAAAAGAGACCCAATTGATAAAATAGCCTGTGCACAAATGTGGACTGGGAGATATCAACCAAATTCCCTTTGAGTGTTGGTTGCCTCCTCCATGTTCCAATTAGTGCATCAAGCTACTTATGCTTCCATGAGAGGCCAGTGCTTGGAATAGCTGGCAGTGCCACAGATCAGGATTGAGAATTGTGTGGATCAAGAAAGGTTAGTCTATTCATTTTCAGTGTCATAATGAGTTGGGAACTACATATCTGACAGCCAAAGGAGCACCTGCTGTTCTGAACAGCATTTCATAAGAACAATTGGTTTGACAGCAGAGCTCCGACGGAAAGAGGCCATCTTCTTGTGTTTAATAATTACTGAACACTGCAACAGCCATGATGCTTAATTATCGCTTCATTAATTGTAACTGTTACTGTAGGGAACAGAAAGTGTTACAGCTTTTAATTTGACACAATCAACAAGAGGCAAGAATATCTTCTATTAGGGTACATCTATACTTCAATAAAACACGCAGGGCACAGCCGCTGTGCATCAGCTGACTCAGGCTCTGCCTGCAGGACTAAAAATAGCAGTGTAGACATTTGGACTTGGGCTGGACTCTGAGATCCTATGAGGGAGGTTCACAGAGCTTGAGATTCAGCCCAAGGCCAAATGTCTACACTGCCATTTTTAGCCCTGTGAGCCCAAATAATGGACTCCAGATTTCATGCCAGATTTTTTTCTACTGCAGTGCAAACATATGTCATCCAGCATCCCTCAATGTGCCCTTCCAATCTAAGTATATTTACATGGCCTTCATCACCATAATAGCTGAGTATCACCTAATTATGTTTTTAAAAATCCAATCATCTGTAGACTGGAAAAGAAAAATCTTGGGCCTTGACATTTTAGCATTTGTGTTCCTTCAGAAGATCCAGAAATGCTGGGTTAACCTCACTTACCACCTCTGAGGCTCCTTCTAGAGAGATATTGATGGTATATTAAATAAATTTATATTGGATCTATATTGATGAAATAAATACTCGCCTGTTACATTGTACTCATGGAGGATTTCAGTTACCTACAATAGGTATCTGTTGGGTAATGGACAACCAGAATCAAGTATACACAAAAGAAGAGCCTATGCCACAAAGAAGATAACTTTAGGATCCAGGAAGTTTGCAGAGAAACCTAGAACACCACCATTTCACTGAAGGACAGGAAGAAGTGAAAAGCCATGAGGAAAAGCTGTCACTGGCTACTTAAATCAGCCACAGTAAAGACTGTGGGATTCATACAACATGGCATTTCAAAGATATTAAATTTTGGGAAAACTAGATTTTGAGCACTTAATACTTTTACACAACATGCAACTAGACAAAGTATTAATATCTACCAGTGTGGAAAACAGCTGGTAAATTCCAAGAACATACACAATTAAGACTAAAGAGACCACGTATCTTCCGAAACAAAATGCAAAGAGCATGAAGGAGTTGCTTCGCCAGGGACATGCTGCAGAGTCTTAGAAGAGCTAGAACGCAACCACACAATAACAGAGGGTCAGGTGAGACTTGTAGAGGAAAGAGAAGGACATCCAAAAAAACAGAACTATCTAATCTTGGGCAAAATGAAAAAGAAAGCAGCCTTATTACCAAAAGGAGTTAAAATAGGTGAAAATTACCAGTCTCTCTAATGCATACAATTGGCAAAAGGAAGACTAATCTTATCAACTTTGCATCTATTGCATTTGATACAGTTTGAAGATAAAAGTGTCTAATTTAAGTAAGAATGTTTGAAAAAAGATCTAAATTTCCACTGCTACATGAGAAATATGCATGTGGAAGAGGCATAGCTCAGTGGTTTGAGCACTGGCCTGCTAAACACCGGTAATGAGTTCAATCCTTGAGTGGGCCATTTAGGGATATGGGGCAAAAATGGGATTGGTCCTGCTTTGAGCAGAGGGTTAGATTAGATGATCTCCTGAGGTCTCTTCCAACTCTGAGATTCTATGATTCTCTGGTCAGCAAGTGAAATTATCCTTGAAGCTGACACTAGCTTTTTTTGAATTTTCATTCTCTCCCCATAGTCTCTACAAGCTCTTGAACTTTTCTCCCAAATCTTCTACTGTTTCTAGCATCTATTCCATTCTTGTTATTAATTATATATAACAAGGTTCTAGAATGCCTGGAGAAAATAATATGAACCCTTCAATTTTTGATGGACTATCCCAAATCTGGTCATTTTAATTTCTATTACTGGATTCAGTTGAAACTCCTTCTGATGATCCTTCTTCATTACACCCCCATAGAAATCTCCTCATAGCAAAAATGTAAAACAATTAAGATATAAATGGTAAGTAACTGAATTTTTATAAAATATTTGATAATCTGTCACAAAATAATACTCATTACTTCACATTGTCTTAAATATAAAAACAAGGCATCTTGAGAAAATAAACCAGGAAACCTAGAACTTAGACTTTACCATGGTAAATATTTACACACAGGGATAGAAAGTTATGACAGCAGCTAAGACAGCAGTATCTGGAAAATTTAAGCAATCATTTAACATAAGTGCTAGTTTCTACAGTTGTGGAAAGAACTTTACAATACAAACACCAAGTGATCCTCTTCAATCTGCAGACAGCTATTGCAACCCTGAATGCTGATCACAGCTACCCAGGTGTCAACACAGTGAAAGTCAAAGCTTTTATTTTCACTGATGCCCACAAGATTCTGAATAGTGAAACTGCCCAGAATCATGTCAATTTCACTTCTGCTGCTTGGGAAAATTGCAAGCAATGTCAGGGGTAGGTACTGAAGGTATTCAAGAAAAGGACTACCCAAGAAAAAGAGGCAGACGAGATGAGATGAAGCAACAGAAATTTGAAAGGTTCAAACACCACAGAGGGAATTCAGAAGGGTCCAAGAGGGAATAATTAGGAGTAACAGAATGAAATTAAAAATGGGAATAGTTAAATTGTACCAAGAAAAAACTCTGATAGAAAGATGTGTGAGGCTGTACAATCATCTCCGAAGTCAAGGAAAAGCCCCATCAGATTATATTTAAATCTGAACAGGAGACAGCAATAGAACATACTTTGTACTATACCAGCAGAGGCAAATGTATTAAATGGAGCTTAACAGCCTTCTCCATCTCTTAGGGCATATCTACACTTACCTCCAGAGCGATCGATCCAGAGGGGGTCGATTTATCGCATCTAGTGAAGACACGCTAGATCAACTACCGAGGACTCTCCTGTCAACTCCAGTACTCCACCAGAACGAGAAGTGTAGGTGGAGTCGACGGGGGAGTGTCAGGAGTTGATCTACCGCAGTGAAGAAACTGATATAGTTTGATGATTAAATGTCTAACTTAAGTAAGAATGTTTGAAAAAAATCTAAATTTCCACTGCTATATGAGAAATATGAATTCTCTGGTCAGCTTCAAGGATAATTTCACTTGCTAAGTATGTCGACTTCAACTGCGCTATTTTCATAGCTGAAGTTGGGCAACTTGGACCGACTTAGCTTACTGTCCCCGTGTCTCACCCTGCCCCTCCCAGCAAGTGCAGACCAGGACTTGATCTCCTGTGATTAGGTAACACCACTTAGCGATGCAAGAGATTCAGGCTGAGTTCTGTGCTGTTAGGCAGACGACCTATTATTTTGCAGGCCTGGATAATCATTGTATTCATTAATGCAGTACTATTTAGTGAACAAAACATTTGAAATAAACCCATAAAAAACTAAGGAAATGTTTCTTCCCTAGTAACTACTGTCTGTATGAGAGATTACAGGCTTAAGTTTATGACTGGGATGCCAACTTGGCTCAAGTTTTACACCGGTTAGGAGTGGCATTCAGATGATTCAGTCTCCCAGAAAGCAGTCAGAACAGTCTGTGGTTGGGCAGTTTACTGAAGTAATCACTATCTTTAATATCAAGGCATGGACTGCAGAAACTAAAAGTCCCACAAGGTCGTGCTCTCTCCCAACAAAAACCATTCTGGAGCATTATAGGTCTTAGCACACACTGTCCCCAAAAGACTCTTGGGTTGAGATACAGTGTAGATGACATACTGGGACCTGTTTCTGCAAAGAACATTTGCAGTGACTTCTTTGAAAAAAGAGTGAGCAACCCCTAAAAAGAGTCCGTAAGATGAAACTTTGTGCCAGACACTCTGTTACCCATTCTCTCTGAAACCATACCTTGCCAACTAAAGCAGGAATATTCATTGAGTTGGTTGAAAACCCCATCCCATACGTCATTGCAGCCTCCACACCCAGGAACCTGGCCACTAGTTTTTCCAGCTCCTCATGCTTGTCCAGATTTCCTGCATGTAAAATAGCAAAAGGTAAGTCCAAAATAGACCAAATGAACCTGGGGCCAAATCTGTGCCACAAGAGGTTTTTCAACAGCTAGAATTTTTTTATATTTGATATGATCCCAAGGGGTGGGGGGGTGAGGGTCAGTGGGAAATCTGACAACATATCAATGAAGACTATTGTGGCTGTGTAAACTATACATGCCAGAACAGAAAAGGACACAGAATTTATCTTCATTCTATAGCTGTGATTTCTTTATTGTTTCATCTGAGGTTCAAAAGCTGGAACCATACAATGTTTTGTAGAGACTAATGAACAGATTATGATTTACGTACATACTTTGAAACACCTGCCCCCCACCCAAACTTACCCATTTCCTGCCTAGTGCTGCATACCCCAGCTCCATACTGTGTCAGTACTTTAGCTGCTGCTTCTTTGCAAATTCCAGTGTTCTGAGCAAATCCAAGATAGTTGTAGGAACCCATGTTAATAACGTCTTTTATCACTTTCCCTGTGTACCTGTATTTCAATAACATCACATGTTAAGACACTGACAATCAAACCCAAGATCCAACTACACAAAAATACACTAGCTACCATCAGCTTGCTAGGAAATGCATGGAACTAGGAAAGATCAACAGCCAGTGGCCAGGAAGTTTACATGGGTACAGCCCTCGTTTTCAAAACAGAAATAATTAGCTGAAAAGGATGCTCTTCCATTGCTGGCATCTCTAATTCAAGTTACACATATTAAAGGTATATAAACCATTTTTAACAAATATCTGATTTCTAATCTTTTTTAAGCTTATATATTTAAAAAAAATTAAATGAAGGCTAGAAGCCAGTAGATGTGCTTTGGAATACTGTCTTAAGTTTTTAAAAGAATGTTGCAAGTTTTTCAAACTATTAGTTAGCTATGTCCTTCCTTTCCCTCCAGCCGTCCACCCCCAAATTTCAGCCTTTTCCTTCCATTTTAAAAATGAATTCTTTAGACCAATTAGATTGGCCCTACCCCCAACAGGATATCCCCCCAGCACACAAAGGAAATGCATCTGGAAGTCAGCACTGGTGTGTTGCAATATGGGGCAAGAACAAACTGTAGTGGAAAAAAGTTGTATTGAATAGAATACTCTTGAAAGCCAAGGACAGGAATCATAAGTTACACTGAATGTTGGGCTGTACAGGTTTCTCACATACAACCTCTGTCAAGGTACCTCAGACTTGATCTGTAGGAACCCTTGCTATTCCACTTCTGGTCTCCACCCCAAAGCTCTGCCAGTTTATTTCAGTCTTGACCCAGAGGACTCCTGCTAAACTCAGCCTAGACAATCATTTGGTATTTGTGTGACATGTACTCCTGTGATAACTGAGTCCACAAATTTACTTTAATTGCATGCTCAGCTGTGAGAAATGAGTGAAAAATTAATGGAATGTCACAATATCCTGTAACAAATGTTGATGGGAAAAGATACAAAAACCAAGACAAAGGCTGAATTAGTATAAAGAGGCCTACTGATACAATTCAAGGAATGTGTTAAGATCATGCCTGGTTAAACAAAAACAGCATGGGATCAGAAATCAGTGAACCAAAACTGGCGTGTAGGAAGCTTAGTCTAATTGAAGGACAAAATAATGAGATGGGTTATTCCACTCATCACTCCTTTTTGGGGTTCTGAAAGACTTTGGGGAAGAAGAAAAAACATCATCATCACTCCTGGAGTAGTGGAAGTATTGCTGCCATAACACTAGACTGATACACCAGTGGTAGCAGGGGACCATTATTGCTAAACCAGCAAGGACCATAACTTGATAAATGTGAGATCCTGCTGTATTCTCCTCCATTGTGCTTCTTTCTGTCCCTTATATCTTCCTCCTGCTCTCTCCCTCCCAGCTTTTCATGTGATCCTGAAGTCAACCATATTGCATGGCACCAGCAAGACGGAATGAGATAGTCCGTCCAGCTCCATTCAGCCTGAGAAGGACCAGTGAAGGAGAGGGACCTGCCCAGACCAACCAGATGATATTCATGGTGAGTTGGAGTCCAGAACAGCTGTTGTGGCCCACCTGTCAGCCCAAAGTATCCATCCACAGCTGACCAGCCGCCCTGTATCCTGAGAACATTAATAGAAGTTGTGTTTCCCCCATCTTTACTATCCTTTCTACAATGTCTTGACTAAAGCAGGAAAGTGACTCATTCATTCCCAACTCAGAACTGAACAACAGAACTCACCCATTACTTCACCGCCAAAGACCGTTTGGCTGAATAAAAGATTAGCTAATATTCAGCATTTCCAAAAAAAGGACTTTAATTATCCAAAACAAAGTTAACCTATCAATTTCAGTTTCAATGCTCTCTACCTCATTTTGAGCCTTCTCCTTTTGTTTTATTTGAGCCTTTTGGTTCTAAGCAGGCGGAGGTCTCTGAATACCAAACACCAAACCTTGTCTAAAACTATTTAATATTGGACAGTGACTGGGTTAACACCTTTGGCTTACATGTTCAGTCTCAAGTAACACAACGGTACACCCCAGGAGCCAGAATACCAAACTCTCACTTGAATTCTAATCCATGTCAGAATAAAGTCACCAGAAGTGAGACAGGCTAAGCAGCATATGCAGTAAATGCTCCCGCAAAGATACTGGCCTGATTTTACCACTGGTCTCCCGCTACTATGTGAACCCTTCCATACAAAGATATAACACACTCCTAATCACTGTGTTCACAGATACACCAAGTCTAAACTATTGCATA